>OZ020314.1:29368579-29634981 GCA_963971305.1 Arcuatula senhousia | reverse complement strand
ACACACACACACATACTTGTTTCCACCTGGATCTCACTACGCATGACAAATACCCGGACTGTCACTACGTAATGAAACAATATGTGTACAGTAACGAAATTGATACCGGAACCTCAGAAGCATTTCTAGAGTCTACTGCTCTATTTGAAATCTTGAAATTAGCTAAATTTCACGGTATGAATTTTCACATGATAATGACTACACGCACACCTATCCCACTACGTGGAACACACACCTATCCCACTACGTGACACACACACACACATCCCACTACGTCATACATATCTATTCATAAATCTACTGCAGAAGCGTTATTATAGGATTGAACACCTATTTTCGGTCGTTCATGCATGTATGAACGGATCTCGGAGCTCACAAACTGAATGAATGGCCGAAGGCCGTTCATGTTACAGTTTGTGAGTGAAGAGATCCGTTCATACATGCATGAACGACCGAAAATAGGTGTTCAATCCTTATAATTCTTCAAATTTATACCTTAAAAAAAATAAATAATAAAAAATAAATTCGGAAACAATTCGTTATTTAGGACGACGTCATCGCCACCATATTTGTTTACATTGGAAACGAGGCAGAGGCGTTCATGAAAGTATGAACGGATCTGGCAATGACGTTTCGACCAATCAGAAATGAGTATACGCATGAACGCATGTTTGATAAGAATTATCTATGTACCAACCACCTCGCATGACTCTAAAAATGTCTTTTAGAAGTACTGTCTATGTATCAAACATCTCGCGGGGCTCAATAAATCTACTGTAGAAATGTTATCTTTGTATCAAACATCTAGCAAAATTGTATTTATATAAATCTCATGGAGAAGTGTTATCTATATATATGTATCGAACACCTCACGGGGCTCTATAAATCTACTGTATAAGTGGTACCTATGTATCAAACATCTTGCAGGGCTATATATAAATCTCCTGTTTAATCTATTTATTGAACACCTAGCGGGACTCTATAAATCTACTGTAGAAGTGTTATCTATGTATCAAACACCTAGCGTGGCTATATAAATCTCCCGTGGAAGTGTTTTCTAAATATCAAACATCTCGCGGGACTCTATAAATCTCCCGCAGAGGTGTTATTCTTGTATCAAACATCTTGCGGGGTCTATAAATGTACTGTAGAAGAGTAATGTATGAAACAAACATATCACGGGGCCTATTAATCTACTCTAGAAGTGTTATCTAAGTATCAAACACCTAGTCCATAAATCTACTGTAGATACGTTTTCTATGTATCAAACACCTTGCGAGGCTTTATAAATCTAATGTAGAAGGGTAATGTATGAATCAAACATCTCGGGGGACTCCATAAATCTACTGTAGATGTATTATCTATAAATCAAACACCTTGCAGGACTCTGTAAATCTACTGTAGAAGTGGTATCTATGTATCAAACATCTTGTGGGGCTCTGGAAAACTAATGTAGATGAGTAATCTATGAATCAAACATTTCGGGGGACGCTATAAATCTCCTGCAGAAGTGTTATTTATGTACCAAACACCTTGCGGGACCCTATAAATCTACTGTAGATGTGTTATCTATGTATCAAACATCTCGCGGGGCTCTATAAAGCTATTGTAGATGAGCAATCTATGAATCAAACATCTCGCGGGACTCTATAAATCTACTCTAGAAGTGTTATCTATGTATCAAACACCTTGCGGGGCTCTATAAATCTACTGTAGATATGTTATCTATTTATCAAACATCTCGCGGAGCTCTATAAATTTTTTGCAGACCAGCAATTTATGAATCAAACATCTCGAGGGACTTTATCAATTTCCCGCAGAAGTGTTATCTATGTATCAAACATCTCGCGGCGCCCTATAAATCTACTGCAGAAGTGCTGTCTATATATCAAACATCTCACGGGACTCTATAAATCTACTGCAGAAGTGTTATCTATGTATCAAACATCTCACGCGGCTCTATTAATCTCCCGCAGAAATGTTATTTATGTATCAAACATCTCGCGGGGTCCTATAAATCTACTGTAGAAGAGTAATGTATGAATCAAACATCTCACGGGGCTCTATAAATCTACTGTAGAAGTGTTATCTATGTATCAAACATCTCACGCGGCTCTATAAATCTCCCGCAGAAATGTTATTTATGTATCAAACATCTCGCGGGGTCCTATAAATCTACTGTAGAAGAGTAATGTATGAATCAAACATCTCACGGGGCTCTATAAATCTACTGTAGAAGTGTTATCTATGTATCAAACATCTCGCGGCGCCCTATAAATCTACTGTAGAAGTGTTATCTATGTATCAAACATCTCGCGGGGCTCTATAAATCTACTGTAGAAGTGTTATCTATGTATCAAACATCTCGCGGCGCCCTATAAATCTACTGTAGAAGTGTTATCTATGTATCAAACATTTCGCGGGACTCTATAAATCTACTGTAGAAGTGTTATTTATAAATGTATCAAACATTTCGCGGGGTCCTATAAATCTACTGTAGAAGTGTTATTTATAAATGTATCAAATATCTCGCGGGGTCCTATAAATCTACTGTAGAAGTGTTATCTATGTATCAAACATCTCACGGGACTCTATAAATCTCCCGCAGAAATGTTATTTATGTATCAAACATCTCGCGGGGTCCTATAAATCTATTGTAGAAGAGTAATGTATAAATCAAACATCTCACGGGGCTGTATAAATCTACTGTAGAAGTGTTATCTATGTATCAAACATCTCGCGGCGCGATATAAATCTACTGCAGAAGTGCTGTCTATATATCAAACATCTCACGGGACTCTATAAATCTACTGTAGAAGTGTTATCTATGTATCAAACATCTCGCGGCGCCCTATAAATCTACTGCAGAAGTGCTGTCTATATATCAAACATCTCACGGGGCTCTATAAATCTCCCGCAGAAATGTTATTTATGTATCAAACATCTCGCGGGGTCCTATAAATCTACTGTAGAAGTGTTATCTATGTATCAAACATCTCGCGGCGCGATATAAATCTACTGTAGAAGTGTTATCTATGAATCAAACATCTCGCGGCGCGATATAAAACTACTGTAGAAGTGTTATCTATGTATCAAACATCTCGCGGGACTCTATAAATCTCCCGCAGAAATGTTATTTATGTATCAAACATCTCGCGGGGTCCTATAAATCTACTGTAGAAGAGTAATGTATAAATCAAACATCTCACGGGGCTCTATAAATCTCCCGTAGAAGTGTTATCTATGTATCAAACATCTCTCGGCGCGATATAAATCTACTGCAGAAGTGCTGTCTATATATCAAACATCTCACGGGACTCTATAAATCTCTTGTAGAAGGGTTATCTATGTATCAAACATCTCGCGGCGCCCTATAAATCTACTGCAGAAGTGCTGTCTATATATCAAACATCTCACGGGGCTCTATAAATCTCCCGCAGAAATGTTATTTATGTATCAAACATCTCGCGGGGTCCTATAAATCTACTGTAGAAGTGTTATCTATGTATCAAACATCTCGCGGCGCGATATAAATCTTCTGTAGAAGTGTTATCTATGAATCAAACATCTCGCGGCGCGATATAAATCTACTGTAGAAATGTTATCTATGTATCAAACATCTCGCGGGGTCCTATAAATCTACTGTAGAAGAGTTATCTATGTATCAAACACCCAGCGGGGCTCTATAAATCTCCCGTAGAAGTGTTATCTATGTATCAAACACCCAGCGGGGCTCTATAAATCTCCCGTAGAAGTGTTATCTATGTATCAAACACCCATCGGGGCTCTATAAATCTCCCGTGGAAGTGTTATCTATGTATCAAACATCTCGTTGGGCTCTAGAAAACTATTGTAGATGAGTAATCTATGAATCAACCATCTCGCAGGGCCCTATAAATCTACTGTAGAAGTATTATCTATACATCAAACACCTTGCAGGGCCCTATAAATCTACTGTAGATGTGTTATCTATGTATCAAACATCTCGCGGGGCCCTGTAAATCTACTGTAGAAGAGTAATGTATGAATCAAACATCTCGCAGAGCTCTATAAATCTACGGTAGAGGTTTTATCTATGTATCAAACATCTCGCGGGACTCTATAAATCTACTGTAGAAGTGTTATCTATGTATCAAACATCTCGCGGCGCCCTATAAATCTACTGTAGAAGTGTTTTCTATGTATCAAACATTTCGTGGGACTCTATAAATCTACTGTAGAAGTGTTATTTATAAATGTATCAAACATCTCGCGGGGTCCTATAAATCTACTGTGGAAGTGTTATCTATGTATCAAACATCTCACGGGGCTCTATAAATCTCCCGCAGAAATGTTATTTATGTATCAAACATCTTGCGGGGTCCTATAAATCTACTGTAGAAGAGTAATGTATAAATCAAACATCTCACGGGGCTGTATAAATCTACTGTAGAAGTGTTATCTATGTATCAAACATCTAGCGGGGTCCTATAAATCTACTGTAGAAGTGTTATCTATGTATCAAACATCTCGCGGCGCCCTATAAATCTACTGTAGAAGTGTTATCTATGTATCAAACATCTCGCGGCGCCCTATAAATCTACTGTAGAAGTGTTATCTATGTATCAAACACCTTGCGGGGCCCTATAAATCTACTGTAGATGTGTTATATACTTATCAAACATCTTAAGAAACTCTATAAATGTACTGTAGAAGTGTTATTTATGTATCAAACATCGCGCGGGGCCCTGTAAATCTACTGTAGAAGAGTAATGTATGAATCAAACATCTCGCGGGACTCTATAAATCTACTGCAGAAGTGTTATCTATGTATCAAACATCTCGCGGGGTCCTATAAATCTACTGTAGAAGTGTTATCTATGTATCAAACACCTTGCGGGACTCTATAAATCCCGTGGAAGTGTGATCTATGTATCAAACATCTTGCGGGACTCTAAAAAATTTCCCACAGCTAGAAGTGTTATTTATGTATCAAACATCGCGCGGGGCCCTGTAAATCTACTGTAGAATTGCTGTGTATATATCAAACATCTCACGGGACTCTATAAATCTACTGTAGAAGTGTTATCTATGTATCAAACACCCATCGGGGCTCTATAAATATCCCTTGGAAGTGTTACCTATATATCAAACATCTCGCGGAGCTCTATAAATAAACGGTAGAGGTTTTATCTATGTATCAAACATCTCGCGGGACTGTATAAATCTACTGTAGATGTGGTATATATAGAAGAAACGTCTCGCGGGGCCCTATAAATCTACTGTAGAAGTGCTGACTATGTATCAAACATCTCGCGGGACTCTATAAATCTACTGCAGAAGTGCTGTCTATATATCAAACATCTCGCGGGACTCTATAAATCTACTGTAGAAGTGTTATCTATGTATCAAACATCTTGCAGGACCCTATAAATCTACTGCAGAAGTGCTGTCTATGTATCAAACATCTCGCGGGACTCTATAAATCTACTGCAGAAGTGCTGTCTATATATCAAACATCTCGCGGGACTCTATAAATCTACTGTAGAAGTGTTATCTATGTATCAAACATCTCGAGGCGCGATATAAATCTACTGTAGAAGTGTTATCTATGTATCAAACATTTCGCGGGACTCTATAAATCTACTGTAGAAGTGTTATCTATATATCAAACATCTCGCAGAACTCTATAAATCTACTGTAGAAGTGTTATCTATGTATCAAACATTTCGCGGGACTCTATAAATCTACTGTAGAAGTTTTATTTATAAATGTATCAAACATCTCACGGGGTCCTATAAATCTACTGTAGAAGTGTTATCTATGTATCAAACATCTCACGGGGCTCTTTAAATCTCCCGCAGAAATGTTATTTACGTATCAAACATCTCGCGGGGTCCTATAAATCTACTGTAGAAGAGTAATGTATGAATAAAACATCTCACTGGGCTCTATAAATCTACTGTAGAAGTGTTATCTATGTATCAAACATCTCGCGGCGCCCTATAAATCTACTGTAGAAGTGTTATCTATGTATCAAACATTTCGCGGGACTCTATAAATCTACTGTAGAAGTGTTATTTATAAATGTATCAAACATCTCACGGGGCTCTATAAATCTCCCGTGGAAGTGTTATCTATGTATCAAACACCCATCGGGGCTCTATAAATCTCCCATGGAAGTGTTATCTATGTATCAAACATCTCGTGGGGCTCTAGAAAACTATTATAGATGAGTAATCTATGAATCAAACATCTCGCAGGGCCCTATAAATCTACTGTAGAAGAGTAATGTATGAATCAAACATCTCTTGGGGCTCTTTAAATTTACATTAGAAGTATTATCTATACATCAAACACCTTGCAGGGCCCAATAAATCTACTGTAGATGTGTTATATACTTATCAAACATCTTGCGAAACTCTATAAATCTACTGTAGAAGTGTTATTTATGTATCAAACATCTCGCGGGGCCCTGTTAATCTACTGTAGAAGTGTTATCTATGTATCAAACACCTTGCGGGACTCTATAAATCTCCAGTGGAAGTGTTATATATGTATCAAACATCTCGCGGGACTCTATAAATCTACTGCAGAAATGCTGTCTATATATCAAACATCTCGCGGGACTCTATAAATCTACTGTAGAAGTGTTATCTATGTATCAAACACCTTACGGGACTCTATAAATGTATCAAACATCGCCCGGGGCCCTGTAAATCTACTGTAGAAGAGTAATGTATGAATCAAACATCTCGCGGGGCTCTATAAATCTACTGTAGAAGTGTTATCTATGTATCAAACATCTCGCAGGGCTCTATAAATCTACTGCAGAAGTGTTATCTATGTATCAAACACCTTGCGGGACTCTATAAATCTCCCGTGGAAGTGTGATCTATGTATCAAACATCTCGCGGCGCCCTATAAATCTACTGTAGAAGTGTTATCTATGTATCAAACATCTCACGGGGCTCTATAAATCTACTGTAGAAGTGTTATCTATGTATCAAACACCTATCGGGGCTCTATAAATATCCCTTGGAAGTGTTACCTATACAGTAAAACCTGTATATAAAGACCCTCTTTATGAGGAAATCCTGTTCATAGTGACCGCCTTTGAATGGTCCCGTTACATTTAGATTAAGTAAATTGACCTGTGTATAAAGACTCCCTGTCCATAGTGACTTAAATTTCTTTGTCCCTTGATGGGTCTTTATTCACAGGTTTTACTGTATATCAAACATCACGCGGAGCTCTATAAATAAACGGTAGAGGTTTTATCTCTGTATCAAACATCTCGCGGGACTGTATAAATCTACTGTAGATGTGTTATATATAGAAGAAACGTCTCGCGGGGCCCTATAAATCTACTGTAGAAGTGCTGACTATGTATAAAACATCTCGCGGGACTCTTTAAATCTACTGTAGAAGTGTTATCTATGTATCAAACACATAGCGGGGCTCTATAAATCTCCCGTGAAAGTGTCATCTATGTATAAAACACCTTGCAGGACTCTATAAATCTACTGCAGAAGTGCTGTCTATGTATCAAACATCTTGCGGGACTCTATAAATCTACTGCAGAAGTGTTATCTATGTATCAAACACCTTGCGGGAATCTATAAATCTCCCGTGGAAGTGTTATATATGTGTCAAACATCTCACGGGGCTCTATAAATCTACTGTAGAAGTGTTATCTATGCATCAAACACCTAGCGGGGCTCTCTAAATATCCCGTGGAAGTGTTACCTATATATCAAACATCTCGCAGAGCTCTATAAATCTACGGTAGAGGTTTTATCTATGTATCAAACATCTCGCGGGACTCTATAAATCTACTGTAGATGTGTTATATATATATGAAACGTCTCGTGGGGACCTATAAATCTACTGTAGAAGTGTTTTTTATGTATCAAACATCTCGCGGTCCCTATAAATCTACTGTAGAAGGGTAATGTATGAATCAAACATCTCACGGGGCCCTATAAATCTACTGTAAAAGTATTATCTATATATCAAACACCTCGCGGAGCTCTATAAATCTATTGTAGATAAGCAATCTATGATGTAAACATCTTGCGGGACTCTATAAATTTCCCGTGGAAGGGTTATATATGTATCAAACATCTCACGGGGCTCTATAAATTTACTGTAATTAGCCTGAAGTGTTATCTTTGTATCAAACACCTATCCTGTGGAAGTGTTACCTATATATCAAACATCTCGCAGAGCTCTATAAATAAACGGTAGAGGTTTTATCTATGTATCAAACATCTTGCAAGACTCTATAAATCTACTGTAGAAGTGTTATTTATGTTTCGAGATGTTTGATACATAGATAACACTTCTACAGTAGATTTATAGAGTCCCGCGAGATGTTTCATACATAGATAAAACCTCTACCGTAGATTTATAGAGCTCTGCAAGATGTTTGATTCATACATTACTCTTCTACAGTAGATTTACAGGGCCCCGCGAGATGTTTGATACATAGATAACACATCTACAGTAGATTTATAGGGCCCTGCAAGGTGTTTGATGTATAGATAATACTTCTACAGTAGATTTATAGGGCCCTGCGAGATGGTTGATTCATAGATTACTCATCTACAATAGTTTTCTAGAGCCCAACGAGATGTTTGATACATAGATAACACTTCCACGGGAGATTTATAGAGCCCCGATGGGTGTTTGATACATAGATAACACTTCTACGGGAGATTTATAGAGCCCCGCTGGGTGTTTGATACATAGATAACACTTCTACGGGAGATTTATAGAGCCCCGCTGGGTGTTTGATACATAGATAACTCTTCTACAGTAGATTTATAGGACCCCACGAGATGTTTGATACATAGATAACACTTCTACAGTAGATTTATATCGCGCCGCGAGATGTTTGATTCAAAGATAACACTTCTACAGTAGATTTATATCGCGCCGCGAGATGTTTGATACATAGATAACACTTCTACAGTAGATTTATAGGACCCCGCGAGATGTTTGATACATAAATAACATTTCTGCGGGAGATTTATAAAGCCCCGTGAGATGTTTGATATATAGACAGCACTTCTGCAGTAGATTTATAGGGCGCCGCGAGATGTTTGATACATAGATAACACTTCTACAGTAGATTTATAGAGTCCCGTGAGATGTTTGATATATAGACAGCACTTCTGCAGTAGATTTATATCGCGCCGAGAGATGTTTGATACATAGATAACACTTCTTCGGGAGATTTATAGAGCCCCGTGAGATGTTTGATTTATACATTACTCTTCTACAGTAGATTTATAGGACCCCTCGAGATGTTTGATACATAAATAACATTTCTGCGGGAGATTTATAGAGTCCCGCGAGATGTTTGATACATAGATAACACTTCTACAGTAGATTTATATCGCGCCGTGAGATGTTTGATACATAGATCACACTTCCACGGGAGATTTATAGAGTCCCGCAAGGTGTTTGATACATAGATAACACTTCTACGGGAGATTTATAGAGCCCCGCTGGGTGTTTGATACATAGATAACTCTTCTACAGTAGATTTATAGGACCCCGCGAGATGTTTGATACATAGATAACACTTCTACAGTAGATTTATATCGCGCCGCGAGATGTTTGATTCAAAGATAACACTTCTACAGTAGAATTATATCGCGCCGCGAGATGTTTGATACATAGATAACACTTCTACAGTAGATTTATAGGACCCCGCGAGATGTTTGATACATAAATAACATTTCTGCGGGAGATTTATAAAGCCCCGTGAGATGTTTGATATATAGACAGCACTTCTGCAGTAGATTTATAGGGCGCCGCGAGATGTTTGATACATAGATAACACTTCTACAGTAGATTTATAGAGTCCCGTGAGATGTTTGATATATAGACAGCACTTCTGCAGTAGATTTATATCGCGCCGAGAGATGTTTGATACATAGATAACACTTCTTCGGGAGATTTATAGAGCCCCGTGAGATGTTTGATTTATACATTACTCTTCTACAGTAGATTTATAGGACCCCTCGAGATGTTTGATACATAAATAACATTTCTGCGGGAGATTTATAGAGTCCCGCGAGATGTTTGATACATAGATAACACTTCTACAGTAGATTTATATCGCGCCGTGAGATGTTTGATTCATAGATAACACTTCTACAGTAGATTTATATCGCGCCGCGAGATGTTTGATACATAGATAACACTTCTGCAGTAGATTTATAGGACCCCGCGAGATGTTTGATACATAAATAACATTTCTGCGGGAGATTTATAGAGCCCCGTGAGATGTTTGATATATAGACAGCACTTCTGCAATAGATTTATAGGGCGCCGCGAGATGTTTGATACATAGATAACACTTCTACAGTAGATTTATAGAGTCCCGTGAGATGTTTGATATATAGACAGCACTTCTGCAGTAGATTTATATCGCGCCGCGAGATGTTTGATACATAGATAACACTTCTACAGTAGATTTATACAGCCCCGTGAGATGTTTGATTTATACATTACTCTTCTACAGTAGATTTATAGGACCCCGCGAGATGTTTGATACATAAATAACATTTCTGTGGGAGATTTATAGAGTCCCGTGAGATGTTTGATACATAGATAACACTTCTACAGTAGATTTATAGGACCCCGCGAGATGTTTGATACATTTATAAATAACACTTCTACAGTAGATTTATAGGACCCCGCGAGATGTTTGATACATTTATAAATAACACTTCTACAGTAGATTTATAGAGTCCCGCGAAATGTTTGATACATAGATAACACTTCTACAGTAGATTTATAGAGCTCTGCGAGATGTTTGATACATAGATAACACTTCTACAGTAGATTTATAGAGCCCCGCGAGATGTTTGATACATAGATAACACTTTTACAGTAGATTTATAGGGCGCCGCGAGATGTTTGATACATAGATAACACTTCTACAGTAGATTTATAGAGCCCCGTGAGATGTTTGATTCATACATTACTCTTCTACAGTAGATTTATAGGACCCCGCGAGATGTTTGATACATAAATAACATTTCTGCGGGAGATTTATAGAGCCGCGTGAGATGTTTGATACATAGATAACACTTCTACAGTAGATTTATAGAGCCCCGTGAGATGTTTGATTCATACATTACTCTTCTACAGTAGATTTATAGGACCCCGCGAGATGTTTGATACATAAATAACATTTCTGCGGGAGATTAATAGAGCCGCGTGAGATGTTTGATACATAGATAACACTTCTGCAGTAGATTTATAGAGTCCCGTGAGATGTTTGATATATAGACAGCACTTCTGCAGTAGATTTATAGGGCGCCGCGAGATGTTTGATACATAGATAACACTTCTGCGGGAAATTGATAAAGTCCCTCGAGATGTTTGATTCATAAATTGCTGGTCTGCAAAAAATTTATAGAGCTCCGCGAGATGTTTGATAAATAGATAACATATCTACAGTAGATTTATAGAGCCCCGCAAGGTGTTTGATACATAGATAACACTTCTAGAGTAGATTTATAGAGTCCCGCGAGATGTTTGATTCATAGATTGCTCATCTACAATAGCTTTATAGAGCCCCGCGAGATGTTTGATACATAGATAACACATCTACAGTAGATTTATAGGGTCCCGCAAGGTGTTTGGTACATAAATAACACTTCTGCAGGAGATTTATAGCGTCCCCCAAAATGTTTGATTCATAGATTACTCATCTACATTAGTTTTCCAGAGCCCCACAAAATGTTTGATACATAGATACCACTTCTACAGTAGATTTACAGAGTCCTGCAAGGTGTTTGATTTATAGATAATACATCTACAGTAGATTTATGGAGTCCCGCGAGATGTTTGATTCATACATTACCCTTCTACATTAGATTTATAAAGCCTCGCAAGGTGTTTGATACATAGAAAACGTATCTACAGTAGATTTATGGACTAGGTGTTTGATACTTAGATAACACTTCTAGAGTAGATTAATAGAGCCCCGTGATATGTTTGTTTCATACATTACTCTTCTACAGTACATTTATAGACCCCGCAAGATGTTTGATACAAGAATAACACCTCTGCGGGAGATTTATAGAGTCCCGCGAGATGTTTGATATTTAGATAACACTTCCACGGGAGATTTATATAGCCACGCTAGGTGTTTGATACATAGATAACACTTCTACAGTAGATTTATAGAGTCCCGCTAGGTGTTCAATACATAGATTAAACAGGAGATTTATATATAGCCCTGCAAGATGTTTGATACATAGGTACCACTTATACAGTAGATTTATAGAGCCCCGTGAGGTGTTCGATACATATATATAGATAACACTTCTCCATGAGATTTATATAAATACAATTTTGCTAGATGTTTGATACAAAGATAACATTTCTACAGTAGATTTATTGAGCCCCGCGAGATGTTTGATACATAGACAGTACTTCTAAAAGACATTTTTAGAGTCATGCGAGGTGGTTGGTACATAGATAACGCTTCTGCAGTAGATTTATGAATAGATATGTATGACGTAGTGGGATAGGTGTGCGTGTAGTCATTATCATGTGAAAATTCATACCGGGAAATTTAGCTAATTTCAAGATTTCTAATAGAGCAGTAGACTCTAGAAATGCTTCTGAGGTTCCGGTATCAATTTCATTTGTCTTGATAGATTTTGCCTTTTATTTCTTTCTGACCCTTGAAAAAAAACATTTCAAGTATTATTTACACCATTAATTTTACAGGTTAACATGTATAATGAGTGCTTGTTTAACACATACATAACACTTCTACAGTACAAACCTTATGAGGTGTTTGATACATAGATAACACTTCTACGGGAGATTTATAGAGCCCCGCTGGGTGTTTGATACATAGATAACACTTCTACGGGAGATTTATAGAGCCCCGCTGGGTGTTTGATACATAAATAACTCTTCTACGGGAGATTTATAGAGCCCCGCTGGGTGTTTGATACATAGATAACACTTCTACGGGAGATTTATAGAGCCCCGCTGGGTGTTTGATACATAGATAACTCTTCTACAGTAGATTTATAAAGCCCCGCTGGGTGTTTGATACATAAATAACACTTCTACGGGAGATTTATAAAGCCCCGCTGGGTGTTTGATACATAGATAACATTTCTACAGTAGATTTATAGAGCCCCGCAAGGTGTTTGATACATAGATAACACTTCTACAGTAGATTTATAGAGCCCCGCAAGGTGTTTGATACATAGATAACAATTCTACGGGAGATTTATAGAGCCCCGCGAGATGTTTGATACATAGATAACACTTCTACGGGAGATTTAAAGAGCCCCGCTAGGTGTTTGATACATAGATAACTCTTCTACAGTAGATTTTGAGGGCCCAGCAAGGTGTTTGATACATAGATAGCACTTCTACGGGAGATTTATAGAGCCCCGCGAGATGTTTGATACATAGATAACACTTCTACAGTAGATTTATAGAGCCCCGCGAGATGTTTGATGCATAGTTAAAACACTTCTGCAGTAGATTTATAGGGCCACGCCAGGTTTTTGATACATAGATAACACTTCTACAGTAGATTTATAGAGCCCCGCGAGATGTTTGATGCATAGTTAAAACACTTCTGCAGTAGATTTATAGGGCCACGCCAGGTTTTTGATACATAGAAAACACTTCTACAGTAGATTTATAGAGCCCCGCGAGTTGTTTGATGCATAGTTAAAACACTTCTGCAGTAGATTTATAGGGCGAACGCCAGGTTTTTTATACATAGATAACGCTTCTACAATGGATATATAGAGTCCCACTAGGTGTTTGATACATAGATAACTCTTCTACAGTAGATTTATTGGGCCTTGCAAGGTGTGTGATACATACAGTATATTAAGAGAGTCCCGCAAGGTGTACATACTTCGATAACACTTCTACAGTAGCTTTATAGAGCCCCGCGAGATATTTGATACATAGTCAGCACTTCTGCAGTAGATTTATAGAGTCCCGCAAGATGTTTGATATACAAAGATAACTCTTCTACAGTAGATTTATAGGGCCCCGCAAGGTGTTTGATGCATAGATAATTCTTCTACAGTAGATTTAGAGGGCCCTGAAAGGTGTTTGATACATAGATAACGCCCTATAAATCTACTGTAGAAGAGTAATGTATGAATCAAACATCTCACGGGGCTCTATAAATCTACTCTAGAAGTATTATTTATGTATCAAACACCTAGCGGGGTCGTATAAATCTACTGTAGACGAACAATCTATGAATCAAATATCTCGCGGGACTCTATAAATTTCCCGCAGAAGTACACGAAGTACTAGTGTTATCTGCATATCAAACACCTAGCGGGGCTCTATAATTCTGCCGTGGAAGTGTTATCTATGTATCAAACATCTCGCAGGGTCCTAGAAATCTACTGTAGAAGAGTAATGTATGAATCAAACATCTCACGGGGCTCTATAAATCTACTGTGAAGTGTTATCTATGTATCAAACACCTAGCAAGGCTCTAAAAATCTCAAGTGGAAGTGTTATCAATGTCAAACATCTCGTGGGGCTCTAGAAAACTATTGTAGATGAGTAATCTATGAATCAAACATCTCGCAGGATTTTATAAATCTGCCGCAGAAGTGCTATTTATGTATCAAACATCTCGCGGGCCCTATAAATCTATTGTAGAGGAGTAATGTATGAATCAAACATCTCGCTGGGCTCTATAAATCTACTGTAGAAGTGTTATCTATGTATCAAACATCTCGAAACATAAATAACACTTCTACAGTAGATTTATAGAGTCTTGCGAGATGTTTGATACATAGAAGTGCTGGCTATGTATCAAACATCTCGCGGGACTCTATAAATCTACTGCAGAAGTGCTGTCTATATATCAAACATCTCCCGGGACTCTATAAATCTACTGTAGAAGTGTTATCTATGTATCAAACATCTCACGGGACCCTATAAATCTACTGCAGAAATGCTGTCTATATATCAAACATCTCGCGGGACTCTATAAATCTACTGTAGAAGTGTTATCTATATATCAAACATCTCGCAGAGCTCTATAAATCTACTGTAGAAGTGTTATCTATGTATCAAACATTTCGCGGGACTCTATAAATCTACTGTAGAAGTGTTATCTATGTATCAAACATCTCGCGGGGCTCTATAAATCTCCCGTAGAAGTGCTATCTATGTATCAAACATCTCGCGGGGCTCTATAAATCTCCCGTAGAATTGTTATCTATGTATCAAACACCTCGGGGCTCTATAAATCTACTGTAGAAGTGTTATCTATGTATCAAACACCTTGCGGGGCTCTATAAATCTACTGTAGAAATGTTATCTATGTATCAAACACCCAGCGGGTCTTTATAAATCTCCCGTAGAAGTGTTATTTATGTATCAAACACCAAGCGGGGCTTTATAAATCTACTGTAGAAGAGTTATCTATGTATCAAACACCCAGCGGGGCTCTATAAATCTCCCGTAGAAGTGTTATCTATATATCAAACACCCAGCGGGGCTCTATAAATCTCCCGTAGAAGTGTTATTTATGTATCAAACACCCAGCGGGGCTCTATAAATCTCCCGTAGAAGTGTAATCTATGTATCAAACACCCAGCGGGGCTCTATAAATCTCCCGTAGAAGTGTTATCTATGTATCAAACACCTCATAAGGTTTGTACTGTAGAAGTGTTATGTATGTGTTAAACAAGCACTCATTATACATGTTAACCTGTAAAATTAATGGTGTAAATAATACTTGAAATGTTTTTTTCAAGGGTCAGAAAGAAATAAAAGGCAAAATCTATCAAGACAAATGAAATTGATACCGGAACCTCAGAAGCATTTCTAGAGTCTACTGCTCTATTTGAAATCTTGAAATTAGCTAAATTTCCCGGTATGAATTTTCACATGATAATGACTACACGCACATCTATCCCACTACGTGGAACACACACCTATCCCACTACGTGACACACACACACACATCCCACTACGTCATACATATCTATTCATAAATCTACTGCAGAAGCGTTATCTATGTACCAACCACCTCGCATGACTCTAAAAATGTCTTTTAGAAGTACTGTCTATGTATCAAACATCTCGCGGGGCTCAATAAATCTACTGTAGAATTGTTATCTTTGTATCAAACATCTAGCAAAATTGTATTTATATAAATCTCATGGAGAAGTGTTATCTATATATATGTATCGAACACCTCACGGGGCTCTATAAATCTACTGTATAAGTGGTACCTATGTATCAAACATCTTGCAGGGCTATATATAAATCTCCTGTTTAATCTATGTATTGAACACCTAGCGGGACTCTATAAATCTACTGTAGAAGTGTTATCTATGTATCAAACACCTAGCGTGGCTATATAAATCTCCCGTGGAAGTGTTTTCTTAATATCAAACATCTCGCGGGACTCTATAAATCTCCCGCAGAGGTGTTATTCTTGTATCAAACATCTTGCGGGGTCTATAAATGTACTGTAGAAGAGTAATGTATGAAACAAACATATCACGGGGCCTATTAATCTACTCTAGAAGTGTTATCTAAGTATCAAACACCTAGTCCATAAATCTACTGTAGATACGTTTTCTATGTATCAAACACCTTGCGAGGCTTTATAAATCTAATGTAGAAGGGTAATGTATGAATCAAACATCTCGCGGGACTCCATAAATCTACTGTAGATGTATTATCTATAAATCAAACACCTTGCAGGACTCTGTAAATCTACTGTAGAAGTGGTATCTATGTATCAAACATCTTGTGGGGCTCTTGAAAACTAATGTAGATGAGTAATCTATGAATCAAACATTTCGGGGGACGCTATAAATCTCCTGCAGAAGTGTTATTAATGTACCAAACACCTTGCGGGACCCTATAAATCTACTGTAGATGTGTTATCTATGTATCAAACATCTCGCGGGGCTCTATAAAGCTATTGTAGATGAGCAATCTATGAATCAAACATCTCGCGGGACTCTATAAATCTACTCTAGAAGTGTTATCTATGTATCAAACACCTTGCGGGGCTCTATAAATCTACTGTAGATATGTTATCTATTTATCAAACATCTCGCGGAGCTCTATAAATTTTTTGCAGACCAGCAATTTATGAATCAAACATCTCGAGGGACTTTATCAATTTCCCGCAGAAGTGTTATCTATGTATCAAACATCTCGCGGCGCCCTATAAATCTACTGCAGAAGTGCTGTCTATATATCAAACATCTCACGGGACTCTATAAATCTACTGCAGAAGTGTTATCTTTGTATCAAACATCTCACGCGGCTCTATTAATCTCCCGCAGAAATGTTATTTATGTATCAAACATCTCGCGGGGTCCTATAAATCTACTGTAGAAGAGTAATGTATGAATCAAACATCTCACGGGGCTCTATAAATCTACTGTAGAAGTGTTATCTATGTATCAAACATCTCATGCGGCTCTATAAATCTCCCGCAGAAATGTTATTTATGTATCAAACATCTCGCGGGGTCCTATAAATCTACTGTAGAAGAGTAATGTATGAATCATACATCTCACGGGGCTCTATAAATCTACTGTAGAAGTGTTATCTATGTATCAAACATCTCGCGGCGCCCTATAAATCTACTGTAGAAGTGTTATCTATGTATCAAACATCTCGCGGGGCTCTATAAATCTACTGTAGAAGTGTTATCTATGTATCAAACATCTCGCGGCGCCCTATAAATCTACTGTAGAAGTGTTATCTATGTATCAAACATTTCGCGGGACTCTATAAATCTACTGTAGAAGTGTTATTTATAAAGGTATCAAACATCTCGCGGGGTCCTATAAATCTACTGTACAAGTGTTATCTATGTATCAAACATCTCACGGGACTCTATAAATCTCCCGCAGAAATGTTATTTATGTATCAAACATCTCGCGGGGTCCTATAAATCTACTGTAGAAGAGTAATGTATAAATCAAACATCTCACGGGGCTCTATAAATCTCCCGTAGAAGTGTTATCTATGTATCAAACATCTCTCGGCGCGATATAAATATACTGCAGAAGTGCTGTCTGTATATCAAACATCTCACGGGACTCTATAAATCTACTGTAGAAGTGTTATCTATGTATCAAACATCTCGCGGCGCCCTATAAATCTACTGCAGAAGTGCTGTCTATATATCACACATCTCACGGGGCTCTATAAATCTCCTGCAGAAATGTTATTTATGTATCAAACATCTCGCGGGGTCCTATAAATCTACTGTAGAAGTGTTATCTATGTATCAAACATCTCGCGGCGCGATATAAATCTACTGTAGAAGTGTTATCTATGAATCAAACATCTCGCGGCGCGATATAAATCTACTGTAGAAGTGTTATCTATGTATCAAACATCTCGCAGGGTCCTATAAATCTACTGTAGAAGAGTTATCTATGTATCAAACACCCAGCGGGGCTCTATAAATCTCCCGTAGAAGTGTTATCTATGTATCAAACACCCAGCGGGGCTCTATAAATCTCCCGTAGAAGTGTTATCTATGTATCAAACACCCATCGGGGCTCTATAAATCTCCCGTGGAAGTGTTATCTATGTATCAAACATCTCGTTGGGCTCTAGAAAACTATTGTAGATGAGTAATCTATGAATCAACCATCTGGCAGGGCCCTATAAATCTACTGTAGAAGTATTATCTATACATCAAACACCTTGCAGGGCCCTATAAATCTACTGTAGATGTGTTATCTATGTATCAAACATCTCGCGGGGCCCTGTAAATCTACTGTAGAAGAGTAATGTATGAATCAAACATCTCGCAGAGCTCTATAAATCTACGGTAGAGGTTTTATCTATGTATCAAACATCTCGCGGCGCCCTATAAATCTACTGTAGAAGTGTTATCTGTGTATCAAACATTTCGCGGGACTCTATAAATCTACTGTAGAAATGTTATTTATAAATGTATCAAACATCTCGCGGGGTCCTATAAATCTACTGTAGAAGTGTTATCTATGTATCAAACATCTCACGGGGCTCTATAAATCTCCCGCAGAAATGTTATTTATGTATCAAACATCTTGCGGGGTCCTATAAATATACTGTAGAAGAGTAATGTATAAATCAAACATCTCACGGGGCTGTATAAATCTACTGTAGAAGTGTTATCTATGTATCAAACATCTCGCGGGGTCCTATAAATCTACTGTAGAAGTGTTATCTATGTATCAAACATCTCGTGGCGCCCTATAAATCTACTGTAGAAGTGTTATCTATGTATCAAACATCTCGCGGCGCCCTATAGATCTACTGTAGAAGTGTTATCTATGTATCAAACACCTTGCGGGGCCCTATAAATCTACTGTAGATGTGTTATATACTTATCAAACATCTTACGAAACTCTATAAATGTACTGTAGAAGTGTTATTTATGTATCAAACATCGCTCGGGGCCCTGTAAATCTACTGTAGAAGAGTAATGTATGAATCAAACATCTCGCGGGACTCTATAAATCTACTGCAGAAGTGTTATCTATGTATCAAACATCTCGCGGGGTCCTATAAATCTACTGTAGAAGTGTTATCTATGTATCAAACACCTTGCGGGACTCTATAAATCCCGTGGAAGTGTGATCTATGTATCAAACATCTTGCGGGACTCTAAAAAATTTCCTACAGCTAGAAGTGTTATTTATGTATCAAACATCGCGCGGGGCCCTGTAAATCTACTGTAGAATTGCTGTCTATATATCAAACATCTCACGGGACTCTATAAATCTACTGTAGAAGTGTTATCTATGTATCAAACACCCATCGGGGCTATATAAATATCCCTTGGAAGTGTTACCTATATATCAAACATCTCGCGGAGCTCTATAAATAAACGTAGAGGTTTTATCTATGTATCAAACATCTCGCGGGACTGTATAAATCTACTGTAGATGTGTTATATATAGTAGAAACGTCTCGCGGGCCCCTATAAATCTACTGTAGAAGTGCTGACTATGTATCAAACATCTCGCGGGACTCTATAAATCTACTGCAGAAGTGCTGTCTATATATCAAACATCTCCCGGGACTCTATAAATCTACTGTAGAAGTGTTATCTATGTATCAAACATCTCACGGGACCCTATAAATCTACTGCAGAAGTGCTGTCTATGTATCAAACATCTCGCAGGACTCTATAAATCTACTGTAGAAGTGTTATCTATGTATCAAACATCTCACGGGACTCTATAAATCTACTGCAGAAATGCTGTCTATATATCAAACATCTCGCGGGACTGTATAAATCTACTGTAGATGTGTTATATATAGAAGAAACGTCTCGCGGGGCCCTATAAATCTACTGTAGAAGTGCTGACTATGTATCAAACATCTCGCGGGACTCTATAAATCTACTGCAGAAGTGCTGTCTATATATCAAACATCTCCCGGGACTCTATAAATCTACTGTAGAAGTGTTATCTATGTATCAAACATCTCACGGGACCCTATAAATCTACTGCAGAAATGCTGTCTATATATCAAACATCTCGCGGGACTCTATAAATCTACTGTAGAAGTGTTATCTATATATCAAACATCTCGCAGAGCTCTATAAATCTACTGTAGAAGTGTTATCTATGTATCAAACATTTCGCGGGACTCTATAAATCTACTGTAGAAGTGTTATTTATAAATGTATCAAACATCTCGCGGGGTCCTATAAATCTACCGTAGAAGTGTTATCTATGTATCAAACATCTCACGGGGCTCTTTAAATCTCCCGCAGAAATGTTATTTACGTATCAAACATCTCGCGGGGTCCTATAAATCTACTGTAGAAGAGTAATGTATGAATCAAACATCTCACTGGGCTCTATAAATCTACTGTAGAAGTGTTATCTATGTATCAAACATTTCGCGGGACTCTATAAATCTACTGTAGAAGTGTTATTTATAAATGTATCAAACATCTCACGGGGCTCTATAAATCTGCCGTGGAAGTGTTATCTATGTATCAAACACCCATCGGGGCTCTATAAATCTCCCATGGAAGTGTTATCTATGTATCAAACATCTCGTGGGGCTCTAGAAAACTATTATAGATGAGTAATCTATGAATCAAACATCTCGCAGGGCCCTATAAATCTACTGTAGAAGAGTAATGTATGAATCAAACATCTCTTGGGGCTCTATAAATTTACATAAGAAGTATTATCTATACATCAAACACCTTGCAGGGCCCAATAAATCTACTGTAGATGTGTTATATACTTATCAAACATCTTGCGAAACTCTATAAATCTACTGTAGAAGTGTAATTTATGTATCAAACATCTCGCGGGGCCCTGTAAATCTACTGTAGAAGTGTTATCTATGTATCAAACACCTTACGGGACTCTATAAATGTATCAAACATCGCGCGGGGCCCTGTAAATCTACTGTAGAAGAGTAATGTATGAATCAAACATCTCGCGGGGCTCTATAAATCTACTGTAGAAGTGTTATCTATGTATCAAACATCTCGCAGGGCTCTATAAATCTACTGCAGAAGTGTTATCTATGTATCAAACACCTTGCGGGACTCTATAAATCTCCCGTGGAAGTGTGATCTATGTATCAAACATCTCGCGGCGCCCTATAAATCTACTGTAGAAGTGTTATCTATGTATCAAACATCTCACGGGGCTCTATAAATCTACTGTAGAAGTGTTATCTATGTATCAAACACCTATCGGGGCTCTATAAATATCCCTCGGAAGTGTTACCTATACAGTAAAACCTGTATATAAAGACCCTCTTTATGAGGAAATCCTGTTCATAGTGACCGCCTTTGAAAGGTCCCGTTACATTTAGATTAAGTAAATTGACCTGTGTATAAAGACTCCCTGTCCATAGTGACTTAAATTTCTTTGTCCCTTGATGGGTCTTTATTCACAGGTTTTACTGTATATCAAACATCACGCGGAGCTCTATAAATAAACGGTAGAGGTTTTATCTATGTATCAAACATCTCGCGGGACTGTATAAATCTACTGTAGATGTGTTATATATAGAAGAAACGTCTCGCGGGGCCCTATAAATCTACTGTAGAAGTGCTGACTATGTATAAAACATCTCGCGGGACTTTTTAAATCTACTGTAGAAGTGTTATCTATGTATCAAACACATAGCGGGGCTCTATAAATCTCCCGTGAAAGTGTCATCTATGTATAAAACACCTTGCAGGACTCTATAAATCTACTGCAGAAGTGCTGTCTATGTATCAAACATCTTGCGGGACTCTATAAATCTACTGCAGAAGTGTTATCTATGTATCAAACACCTTGCGGGAATCTATAAATCTCCCGTGGAAGTGTTATATATGTGTCAAACATCTCACGGGGCTCTATAAATCTACTGTAGAAGTGTTATCTATGCATCAAACACCTAGCGGGGCTCTCTAAATATCCCGTGGAAGTGTTACCTATATATCAAACATCTCGCAGAGCTCTATAAATCTACGGTAGAGGTTTTATCTATGTATCAAACATCTCGCGGGACTCTATAAATCTACTGTAGATGTGTTATATAGATATGAAACGTCTCGTGGGGCCCTATAAATCTACTGTAGAAGTGTTTTTTATGTATCAAACATCTCGCGGTCCCTATAAATCTACTGTAGAAGGGTAATGTATGAATCAAACATCTCACGGGGCCCTATAAATCTACTGTAAAAGTATTATCTATATATCAAACACCTCGCGGAGCTCTATAAATCTATTGTAGATGAGCAATCTATGATGTAAACATCTTGCGGGACTCTATAAATTTCCCGTGGAAGTGTTATATATGTATCAAACATCTCACGGGGCTCTATAAATTTACTGTAATTAGCCTGAAGTATTATCTTTGTATCAAACACCTAGCGGGGCTCTATAAATATCCTGTGGAAGTGTTACCTATATATCAAACATCTCGCAGAGCTCTATAAATAAACGGTAGAGGTTTTATCTATGTATCAAACATCTCGCAAGACTCTATAAATCTACTGTAGAAGTGTTATTTATGTTTCGAGATGTTTGATACATAGATAACACTTCTACAGTAGATTTATAGAGCCCAGCGAGATGTTTGATTCATACATTACTCCTCTACAATAGATTTATAGGGCCCACGAGATGTTTGATACATAAATAACACTTCTGCGGCAGATTTATAAAATCCCGCGAGATGTTTGATTCATAGATTACTCATCTACAATAGTTTTCTAGAGCCCCACGAGATGTTTGACATTGATAACACTTCCACTTGAGATTTTTAGAGCCTTGCTAGGTGTTTGATACATAGATAACACTTCACAGTAGATTTATAGAGCCCCGTGAGATGTTTGATTCATACATTACTCTTCTACAGTAGATTTCTAGGACCCTGCAAGATGTTTGATACATAGATAACACTTCCACGGCAGAATTATAGAGCCCCGCTAGGTGTTTGATATGCAGATAACACTAGTACTTCGTGTACTTCTGCGGGAAATTTATAGAGTCCCGCGAGATATTTGATTCATAGATTGTTCGTCTACAGTAGATTTATACGACCCCGCTAGGTGTTTGATACATAAATAATACTTCTAGAGTAGATTTATAGAGCCCCGTGAGATGTTTGATTCATACATTACTCTTCTACAGTAGATTTATAGGGCATTATCTATGTATCAAACACCTTTCAGGGCCCTCTAAATCTACTGTAGAAGAATTATCTATGCATCAAACACCTTGCGGGGCCCTATAAATCTACTGTAGAAGAGTTATCTATGTATCAAACATCTTGCGGGACTCTATAAATCTACTGCAGAAGTGCTGACTATGTATCAAATATCTCGCGGGGCTCTATAAAGCTACTGTAGAAGTGTTATCGAAGTATGTACACCTTGCGGGGCTCTCTTTATATACTGTATGTATCACACACCTTGCAAGGCCCTATAAATCTACTGTAGAAGAGTTATCTATGTATAAAACACCTAGTGGGACTCTATATATCCATTGTAGAAGCGTTATCTATGTATCAAAAACCTGGCGTTCGCCCTATAAATCTACTGCAGAAGTGTTTTAACTATGCATCAAACATCTCGCGGGGCTCTATAAATCTACTGTAGAAGTGTTTTCTATGTATCAAAAACCTGGCGTGGCCCTATAAATCTACTGCAGAAGTGTTTTAACTATGCATCAAACATCTCGCGGGGCTCTATAAATCTACTGTAGAAGTGTTATCTATGTATCAAAAACCTGGCGTGGCCCTATAAATCTACTGCAGAAGTGTTTTAACTATGCATCAAACATCTCGCGGGGCTCTATAAATCTACTGTAGAAGTGTTATCTATGTATCAAACATCTCGCGGGGCTCTATAAATCTCCCGTAGAAGTGCTATCTATGTATCAAACACCTTGCTGGGCCCTCAAAATCTACTGTAGAAGAGTTATCTATGTATCAAAAACCTAGCGGGGCTCTTTAAATCTCCCGTAGAAGTGTTATCTATGTATCAAACATCTCGCGGGGCTCTATAAATCTCCCGTAGAATTGTTATCTATGTATCAAACACCTCGGGGCTCTATAAATCTACTGTAGAAGTGTTATCTATGTATCAAACACCTTGCGGGGCTCTATAAATCTACTGTAGAAATGTTATCTATGTATCAAACACCCAGCGGGGCTTTATAAATCTCCCGTAGAAGTGTTATTTATGTATCAAACACCCAGCGGGGCTTTATAAATCTACTGTAGAAGAGTTATCTATGTATCAAACACCCAGCGGGGCTCTATAAATCTCCCGTAGAAGTGTTATCTATGTATCAAACACCCAGCGGGGCTCTATAAATCTCCCGTAGAAGTGTTATTTATATATCAAACACCCAGCGGGGCTCTATAAATCTCCCGTAGAAGTGTTATCTATGTATCAAACACCCAGCGGGGCTCTATAAATCTCCCGTAGAAGTGTTATCTATGTATCAAACACCTCATAAGGTTTGTACTGTAGAAGTGTTATGTATGTGTTAAACAAGCACTCATTATACATGTTAACCTGTAAAATCAATGGTGTAAATAATACTTGAAATGTTTTTTTTCAAGGGTCAGAAAGAAATAAAAGGCAAAATCTATCAAGACAAATACTTTACTATATGGGCTTTCTCTTTTGAAGGTTAGATTCAAGCACAATAGAAATATCCGTGTTGGTCCAAGGTGAGAAAATTGCAGCAGCTACTCTAATAAGCTTGTCATATCCAACTATCTCGGTCATCACGTGACTTTCGTCACGTGGTCAACCATTCTACTGCAGCTACGTCGATTAATATAGAAATGCACGGGAGTATTGTGAATTTTCTCAAATTAAATAAAATCTAATCGATAAATTAAAAATGTGCACCTAACCTGTAAAACTACAATATTTTACGAATATTTTGAGCCTATTTTCAAGAGATATTGAATTTGGGGACTTTCTTCAAAATTGATTTCAAAATTTCATATTTTTTCCCCATAAATTTATATGAAAAGCATTAGAAATACTGAAATTTTCGAAAATTGTCCGAGTTTAATCGAATATAACTCAATAATAAAGATCTTATTTGAAAATGTGCACCTAATGTGACTATATTGAAACATTAAAGTTAACGATTTTATAGTCTAAATGAGATATTGAACTTGGGATCTTTCTTCAAATTTGATTTTAAAATTACCAATTTCATCGAGTGTTGTAAACAAAATGGCGAAATGACCGAAGGTGATATTTGGCGGTAAAATTTAAATGTGTGTTATTTCAAATTTTATTTGCTTTTTTTCACAACCTTCATCTTATTTAATTTTAAAGAAAGTAAGGACAATCATTACAAGAAAAAATATAAAAGAATGAATAAATTAAGGGTATTATTTTCAAGCTCGGCCATTCTTATTAAAAGAAAGGTCACTTGTAAAAACTATTCACTTTTCTTTATTAAAGATTTTGATACTTTTTACTTTTCTTTATTAAAGATTTTTTTTATAAATAAATATAATTTCTAGTACAACTATATCATTAATTAAATAAACCTGCAATTTGTCATGTCGGCTGTAATATTATGTAATACACGAGCAACTCTGAGATCTCAAATAACATCCTCGGTCACCTGTCCCAGGGTGTGTACACAAGTAATTTAATTAACATCCTGTCACCGTCTCAGTCAGAAATCAATTGATTAACACAGATTTATCAGGTAGCTTTTACAGGTGAAATTTGTCATTAATTAGCGTTTATTTAAAAATTAGATCTACCTTACGAATAATTATTTCAACTAGATTTTGTATATAAAGTTTACCTTGATGACGATTTTATGGAATTGTATCTCAACTTTTGAAAAAAAAATATTTAATTAAAATTTTATTTTCAATGTGAAATTTTTTTAACTATTTTAATGACTTGAAAGGTCAACATAGAGCAAACCAAATCAAAATCAACACAGTGACCAGTACAAGGTAAATCGGAAACCAGTATTAAGTTTGACATAGAGTTATGTAACTTGATTATGACCGTTATAGTTGGATATGAGAGAAGAGCCTATGCCCTAACAAGCGCTCAGGACTTGGTGTTAGACCAGATCGCTTTGTCCACAGAGCAACTTGGATGTGCGCAAACTAGGTGACATGGTTGAATGGGGTTATTTTTTTCCATTTATGCCTATCAGTCTATTATGCTCTATCACCGGGTATGAATTTGTAATGTTTCCTGAATACTAGTATATTTATTCAAAGGTACTGGCTCTGTTTACGTGGATTTACGTAAACGTAGAATGAATTCTAATTTTACGTGGACTTCCGGCGAGACTAATATTCACACCCCTGACGGGACGGGAGGCCGAAAATACTCCGCATTTGAGATATAATCGAAATATCATTGGATTTAATTCTGACTTGTCTATTAATCATTTAGATATAATAAGACATGTTTTTTTTTCTTATATACAACATATTTACGATGATCTCTATCGTTAGTAGGGACTCCCTGATTACATTATCTTCTAAATAAATAAACACAACATATCAATTAGTAATTTGTAATAAACTCATATTAATTAACTAATTAATTGAATTTTGCAATAACTACCAATTTTCTACCATGAAATCTGTAAACTCTTTAATATTTCCATGTCCGAAATTATTTCAGTCCCCTGTTCGGTCACCGATGTGAATATTAGTGTCACCGGAAGATCACGTAAAATTAGAATAAATTTATTCTACGTTTACGTTAATCCACGTAAACGGAACCAGTACCTTATTCAAAACACTGCTGATTGTTTTGGCATGAGTAGGACCAACACTACAGGATCCCACCCAGTTACACTCAATCCAAAGCTACTGTATCATCCCTCCTTTCTTGAGAGGCAAAACCCTTTGGTTGTTTCAATCCTTCCCACTATTACTTCATCATTTCATGTTCTTATCTTTTATGTAGCCTTCTTACGAGTAGGGAGGAATTGAAACAATAATCAATGGAAGGGGAACTTCCGAAGGATTGGCAAAGGCCCGTACTATGTGAGCCGGTGGTGTAGTGGTTAACGCGTCGGGCTACTAACACCGAGGTTCGTGGTTCGATCCTCGTCCGGGGTGAAAATTTCATGAACCATTTTCCGACTCTCTCTTGACACCATTTGCGAGGATGGTCTCAAGGAACGATGCTAGTCCTTCGGAAGGGACGAAAAAAGGTTGTCCCGTGTATGTGGAGAGCAATACCCCATGCACGTTAAAGACCCCTTTGTAGATTTCGATAAGAGTAGGCTCAATGGGGGCCGCTACAAAGGCCACACTCGCAATCTGCTAGCTGGAGAGGGATTTATATAAGCATCAAGCTTGTTTCCCAATCCAGGATAAATAAATATGTTTAAACTAAGGCCCGTACAATGTCAGAACAATTTCGTTAATTTCCAGCTACCAGAGGTTGATTTCCGGTTTGGTCGTCGTCCTCCTGACCTTTGCCTCAAGTTCAGTTTTTATCACATTAAGGCCAAAAGTTGTTATTTCACAACTTCTAAATAATTTTTAATAAGACCACCATGGGCCACATGTGACAAAAGTGTATAGTCAGTCCACCATGGGCCTAATGTGACAAAAAGCAATAGACTATCCATATTGGTCCCCCAACGTACAGTGTTCAACTTGCTGCGGTCGTATCATGCTGTGCTCGGCGTAGCTTTTTATTCTATAATAGCCTAGGGCCCAGGTCAAAGCAACCTTGTTATCTGTTCTAAACAGAGACGGATGTCATAATTAGGCAGTCATATACCACATAAAAATTACCTATCTAAAAGTGTGACTTCAATAGCCTTTAACTACCTAAGGGTCGAGGTCTTAACATCCTCCTCTACACCAAAAATTACCAAATCCTTAGGAAGTCATCGTGCAATATGGAACTCTACCACTTTATGCTTAGGTTCAACTAGCTCATTTCTATCCCGACACCAATGCATGGGTCATGACAACAGCTCTACATGCAAATGTTCTGGCCAGCTAAAAATGAAAGCAGTGCTGAGGTTCCCCTGCCATCCCACATTAATATTTCACTAAGACCGTGTGACCCTGAACTTTGACCTATTGAACAAAAATGGATTAATTTCTTCTTCTTCATTACCTCATAAGCTATCAAGTGTCAATGTTTCGTGATATTCAATTAAGAGGTTCAGTTATGCTCTTTTGCCTCTTTTTTTTATTTTTCATTAAATCTGAGTGATCTTGATCTTTGACATACTGACCTCAAATTCAATGATCTGATTACCTATCAATGTTAAAAGCTTCATGAAATTCAATAAATGCATTTTCCTTTTGCAAGTTATTCTATGGAAACCAATTTGAAAATAGAAAGCTGAATCCTAGTCCCCAGTCCAGATGCCAGCAGATTTCAGAATGGAATGTCAAATGTCAACATAATGGATTATAAATGATCTAAGCTATAACAACTGAATAAAATTTTAATTAGATATAACCAGAAAAGAATTCATAACAGTGGAATAAATTTGAATTAATAACAACATAATAAAATTTGATTTTAAATAACAGCATGATAAAATTTGAATTTATAACAGCATGATAAAATTTGAATTTATAACAGCATGATAAAATTTGAATTTACAACGCAGAAGAGAACAATATATTGCATGTGTTGTCATGCTAAGCATACCCCCACTCGTTAAAACATTTTAGTCTGCTCGGCAAACAAGAAGTAGGTGAACAACAGACCTGGAATTAGGAGGCATGTTACAACTCATGATACTAAAGGTGTATACAAAATTTCAAATTAATCCAGTAATTGATGAAAATCTGTTACGAATATTATACATGTACATTTTTAATGGTCTAAAAAAAATCGGTCAAAGACACAAAACCCGAATTTCGTTAAACAGGAAGTAGATGTCCGACAAACCTGAAAATAGGAGAAAACATATGGGACAACTACTGGAGGCTGTATACAAAATTTCAAAACCCACCGGTTAGTAGTGTTTGAGAAAAGTGTAACGAAAATTTAACATTGACCCTATGGGAGATATAATGACTAAGTCATAAAACAGGAAGTAGATGTCCAATAAACCTGAAAATAGGAGACAACGTATGGGACCACTACTTGAGGCTGTATACAAAATTTCAGAACCATACCATTAGTAGTTTCTGAGAAAAGTGTTACGAAAGTTTTTTCCCAGCCCGCCCATCCATCATTCACCACACTATAACCCGTTTTTCACATACGTGAAATTCCGGTAATAACCTACAAAGTATACAAAATTTCAAATCAATCCATTCAGTAGTTGCTGAGAAATCTGTTACGAAAATTTTAAGTGTACATTTTTAATGGTCTAAAAATAACCTAAGTTGGCTCAGCAAACAGTAAGTAGATGACCAACAGACCTGGAAATAGGAGGCACGTTATTGGAAAATTTTTGAAAACCTTTAGGACATCAGATGCAAACGACAGACGCAGAGACATCATAAAGGCCAGTTGAGCTAACATTACTACGCAATCACTAACTATTACCTTTCCCAATTTTACTACATAGTTAAATAAGGTATTTAACAACATTCCTTGATGAATCACTTCACAGATCTAAGAATAGCAATCAATAATTGGTTGAGATGCATTAGGTTATTGTTGAAATCAGTGAAGCAATTCATCAAGGAATATTACTTGATACCTTGTTGAACTATGTTGTAAAATTGGGAAAGGTAATAGTGGTTGCGTAGTAAAATCTTAGAAAAGTTAGTACATGTACAATCAAGTTTATACACTTCAAACATTATGCAATGACACCAATCTCAAATGCATGTTATTAAACAGGTACTAAATGCACATATCTGCACATTAATCTTAGCATCTTTTGTAATATTCAACTCCCATGACATTACTCTAATTCTATTCAAGTCCCTACTAAACTGTGCCCGATACAAAATAAGTTTTCACTACATTATGGCAAATACACACCAAGTTCTCACTACATTATGGCAAATACACACCAAGTTCCCACTACATTATGGCCAATACACACCAAGTTCCCACTACATTATGGCCAATACACACCAAGTTCTCACTACATTATGGCCAATACACACCAAGTTCCCACTACATAACAGCCAATAAACACAAAGTCTCCATTACATTATGGCTGATACACAAAAAGTTTCCATTACATAATATCTGATATTCTATAAAAGAATTTTTTTGTACTATCTTTAGATTAAGTTTCTGTTTGTGCAGTTAAAAATTTGCGCTACAATTGTCAACACTAAAATGATGAAAATGAACCTGCCAAGAAAATTTTCTCCTTTTCAGTATTATAACTAATACATACAAACCACTCAATACACAGCAGGTTCTTACTATATTATACCTGTTACACAACAATTAATTCAAATACATGTAAATCTGGAAAACAGCAAAATTTAACAAAACTGGTAAAAATGAGCAAAGTCAGTAAACAGGAAACAGATGTCAGGCAAACCCAAAATCGCTGCTTACGGTATTGGAAATCACTCCATACAAAATTTCAAGTGATAGTAATTAGCAGTGTTGTTACATGTGTTAAAAATCCGTCAAAGACACAAAAATCTGAATATTGTTAAACAGGAAGTAGATGTCCGACAAACCTGAAAATAGGAGAAAACGTATGGGACAACTAATGGAGGCTGTATACAAAATTTCACTTTCGTGAAATTCGGGTAAAAATGTCAATGACTAGTGTTTAGACATTTTTCTTGCCCTGGAAACAATCAAATTTCTCGTTGCATGTTTAATTTTGTCCCATGTATATTTTGCCAGAATAGGCTCCTTCCTAATAGCATTGAGGCAAGGCAATTGTCCTGGAGTTTTTCCTTGGCGTATGTAGTCTTTTAACTGCCTTTCGATTGCTTCCTTTTCTTGAGAGGACCATACATGTCTTTTTGGACCCACTGAAAGCAAAAATTTAAATCTTATCATACCTTTATAGTAACACACATCAATAATATACATGTTTCATAGACACAACTTTGGCTACCTATTGTAGCAATGTCCCCTAAAAATTTTAAACTTAAAAATCATAGGTTTTTAAATATTATCTTTGATGAATAATGCCTTAAATATCATACCTTTACTTTGAAATTTTCAAAATTGCTGAAATAAAGCTTTAAATTGAAGATTCTATTTTTAGACACATGTGATCATTATTTTTGTACAGAAAAATTTTAAAATTTGTTTGCCATTTGACTATTTTATAAAATCATGACAAACTTTTAATGAATTACGATTGGTATTGTCACTAAAAATTTTTAGAAACAAGCAAATCAGTGCCAGAATTAGTGAAACTACTGTTTTGAAGAAATTTTCAAAGGGACGTAATCCAACAACCACCTGAACATGGCAACAAAATACATTGTGGGCTTTGGAGAATTTTTGTCACTCTTGCACACAAAATCACATCACTTGAAACATTTTCTGTTTATATAACTTTTAATAAAAATTAGTAAAGAATCAAGGGGACATATTTAAGCGCTTCCATACGAAGGTTTCAAAAGCAAATTTGTTGTTTTGAATATCGGTTTTCACCAATAAATTGATTTAAATCCTTGTACTAATATTATATGGGACAATTTTAACCTTTGACCCTAATTTACATGTGAGAACTTCCCTAATTAAATTTGCTCATGAATAATTTTTCAACGCAGAAAATTAAAATATTGGAGCCAGAATTGGGGTTAGGAGACATTGCTACCTATTGTCAATAAGTGATTAAGTACCAGTCTTTCTAAAAATCATGCAAAGGGTGATTCATGCTAAAAAATAACACACGCATTTGAACATGGTGTTCAATACAGAATCGCCTCTTATTGACAAAAACAACAGCGATTTGTTTCTATGACGTTGGTCATGAGAGAAAAAAATTACATAGATTGCATTACAAATACTGTAAACAAGGGAGATAACTCTTTTCCTGCTATGCATTTCATATAATTTAAAAGCACCGATTTCTCCCATGACCAAGGCCTTTGTGGAAAATAGACCTAATTTTCAAAAAGGACAGCATGTCACATTTCAGAAAGTGTGAAGAAACTCATGTGTTATTTTTTACCATGAATCACCATTATAATAGACCCTGCATGATTCATAGAAAGACTGACACTTAAGTTTCATTGCTCTATATTCAGTCTTCGAAATTAGGCCCGATTCACTGGACAAATCCACCAAAAATTGGTTCGGTCAGGTAAAACAAGAAGTTGCACGCTACGTCGTGCTAAGTATACCCCCACTCTACCCAAAATCATCGAAACAAATAGTCCGCTCGGCAAACAGGAAGTGCATGTCCGAAAAACCTGGAAAGGGGAGACACGGTACAACTAATCATGTTGAAGCTGTATACAAAATATCAAATCAATCCCTTCAGTAGTTGCTGAGAAATCTGTTACGAAAATTTGAAATTGTCAATTTTACCCTGAAAATCATCTAAGTCGGCTCGGGAAACAGGAAGTACATGTCCTACAAACCTGGAAAGGGGAGACACGGTACAACTAATCATGCTGAAGCTGTATACAAAATATCAAATCAATCCCTTCAGTAGTTGCTGAGAAATCTGTTTCGAAAATTTGAAATTGTCAATTTTACCCTGAAAATCATCCAAGTCGGCTCGGCAAACAGGAAGTGCATATCCGACAAACCTGGTAAGGGGAGACACGGTACAACTATTCATGCTGAAGCTGTATACAAAATATCAAATGAATCCCTTCTGTAGTTGCTGAGAAATCTGTTACGAAAATTTGAAATTGTCAATTTTACCCTGAAAATCATCTAAGTCGGCTCGGCAAACAGAAAGTACAAGTCCGACAGACCTGGAAAGGGGAGACACGGTACAGCTAATCATGCTGAAGCTGTATACAAAATATCAAGTCAATCCCTTCAGTAGTTGCTAAGAAATCTGTTACGAAAAATTCTAAATGTCTCTTTTTATATTCTTAAAAAAAACCTAAGTCGGTCTGGTAAACAGGAAGTACATATCCGACTGACCTGAAAATAAAATTCTCGTAACTAGACATCATGTAGAAGATGTATACAAAGTTTCAAATAAATTGCTTCACTAGAAGGCGAGATATCTAATCGGACGGACTGACGGACACACGGACAAGGTGATTGCAATATAGCCCCCTCTCTAAAGAGTGGGGGTATAATTTTGCAATATTTTACATTAAACATATAAGGAAAATTTGATGAATTCTATGAAAATAGGCATTCGGTCCACCAAACTTCTTTTCCCTATTTCATTGGCTGTATATTGTATTGTTCAAGAAAATCAAATCTAACAAGATATCTGTGAGCACTGGCTCACTAGTGATACCCCCGCTATCCCCTAAGTATACCACTGGCCATCATTGTTGAAGAAAAATCCATAGTTAATAAACAGGAAGTAGATGTCGCCGGACAGACCTGAATTGCAATCCCACAATATGGGACCCCATGCTGAGGCTGCATTTCAAATATTAAGTGCTTACGGTCAGTGGTTCCTGAGAAAACTCTTACGAAAAATTCACCATTTACCATAAGTAATGGGAAAATGTCCTAAGTTGGTAATCAGGAAGTAGATGTCAGGCAGACCTGAAATGCAATACCACAATATGGGACCCTGTGTTGATGCTGCATACCAAATATTAAGTGCCTACGATCAGTAGTTCCTGAGAAAACTCTTACGAAAAATTCACCATTTACCATAAGTAATGGAAAAATGTCTTTAGCGGGTAAACAGGAAGTAGATGTCGGACAGACCTGAAATGCAATCCCACGATGTGGGACCCCGTTCTGATGCTGCATACCAAATATTAAGTGATTACGATCAGTAGTTCCTGCGAAAACTCTTACGAAAAAAATTTGTGACGGAATGACGGACAGATGTAAACCAGTATACATGGTATACCCCCACTTCTTCAAAGCAGGGGTATAAAAACATCATTTTAACCAAGTCACTCATCAAGACAATATATGTATATAGTAGGAGTGAAACGATACTCCGAAATACTGAGTAGAATCCGAGACTCAGTTTTTTTTTATCATTTTCAGTACACGCATTGTCGGATACCCACGGGTGATTACGTCCTATCCTCCTTCATCACCCGTGGGACAGAGCGGCCAAATTGCTTCTTGTTCATGAATATTTAATGAGGCGATTTGATTGGTGGCTTAAAGAAATCCTAATGATGTTTGACGAATCAAATTGCCGCTTTTATAATGATAAAATGTGCTTTTTATTGTTTATCAACAACAAAAAATGATGAGTTCCAAGTGCGAGATCACAAGTTTCTATTTTTAGATTTGAAAATGAACTGTTTCAACCTCCGCATGGGAGAGCGATTTCTGTCGTAAGCGGTATTTTCATTGGACAATGCTAAATCACAAATATTCATGAAAACGAAGCAATTTGGCCGCCTGTCCCACGGGTGATGAAGGAGGATAGGACGTAATCACCTGAGGGTATCTGACGATGCAGTACACTGTGCTTTTTTTCTTATTTCCATTCAGTACAAAATCGGGACTAAAATTTTTATTCAAGCCTTTCTATAAGTCTGATCAATAAAAAATCGGTCAGACACAAAAACCTGAATTTCGTTAAACAGAAAGTAGCCAAGCAAAATATAGTCCTAATTAGATATTTTCTGAGCTTTTTATGATGTTATAAAAAGTTAAAAGGATGGCCAAAACTCTTGATCATAAAAGTTTACACTACTGTTGACAACTAATACCAATATGTTTTCCTTCTGTAACTTTTTCATAAGCAAAAAAAAAAAAAACGAACCTGAAGCTGATGTCTTAGAAGTTTTTTTTAATCCTGATGCTGAAGTTTGTTCGAATTCTTTTTCCTCAGTGACGTCAGAACAATCACTTTCATCATTGTCAGATTCAGATTCAGATTCACTATCTACAGCCTCTGAAATATCAAAGAAAGAACATTGGAGAGGATGTATATAGGCCTAGCCTGCTATCCAATCCAATTCATTTTCAATGAATAAAATATGTTTAAAATCAAAGAAAGAACTTTTATATGTATATAGAACTAAAGGCTTAGTGGCTGAGCCTGAATCGCCTGGTTAACATGCTTTTGAAGCAAACGTGTATAAGTTCAAGTAATAAACCAATGCCTACAGACAAAATAACTTGTGATTTACAATTGGTTTGACATAAATTTGCTTCCATGTTCAACTATGTATCCCTGTTGGCAGGCATGTTTGGGCAATCTTGGTAAAGAACCTTCCATACATCCTGTACAGTTTGATTTCCATTCCCTTCTTGAAATAACATGTTTACCTGTACATAAACCATATTTTTGTTCAACGGTTGAAATAATTGGTGAGAAAATAGAGACCATTTTAAGAATAGGTAAGTTTCATGATTATAGGAAACAATCTTCAAACATATGCTTAAAAGCTAAGGTAAGCCTGGGCATGATGGAGGAATGAATGGAAAGACTGTTTAAGCAAGCAAATGAGTCAGAACGACACGGTATATCCCGCTCCATATGCATCTTTGTCACAAAAAAAGGTGAACCTGATATAAACTAGACTTACAGCCGCGCGGCACATATACCTCCTGCAGCAAATTTGAACCTTATACGTTGGGGGATTAATATGGATAGAAAATGGATATTTGATCGTTTAGGCCAATGGTGGACTAACTAAACATCTTTGTCACATGTGGCCCATGGTGGACTTACTATTGCACATGTATCTAAAAATAATCCATGAAATATTGTAGGAGGAGTTGAGGATAGGACATGCTCAAAAATGCTTCAAAATCGTTAAAAACACCAAGTTCAAGGGGTTATAATTTTGTTAAAAATGATTCAAACGTAAATTCCTTAAAATATACACATGTCCATATGTTGCTCTGTTAGTATATACAGCTTGAAAATAATCCATGAAACATTGTTGGAGGAGTTGAGGATAGAACATGCACCAAAATGCTTCGAAAATGTTAAAAACCACCAAGTTCAAGGGGTTATAATTTTGTTTGAAATGATCTAAACATAATTTCCTTATAATATGCACATGTCCATATGTCGGTCTGTTAGTATATAAAGTTTGAAAAGAATCCATGAAATAATGTAGGAGGAGTTGCAGATAGAACATGATCCAAAATGCTTCGAAACGTTAAAAACCATTAGATTCAAGGAGTCATAATTTTGTTAAAAATTGTTCAAACCTAAATTCCTTTTAATATGTACTTATACCATTGTATACACATATAAATCTTTCATTGTCTACAATTTCAAGAGAATCCATAAAGAGTTGTAAAGATTTTATTCGGACGGACGGACAGACATACTGAAACCTATATACCCCCCCCAAACATTGTTTGCGGGGGGAATTAAAACAAGAGTCTCCCAAGAGCCTGAAGCGCTCACCTGAACTACACAGATACATATATTTGTAGATATTATTGTGCTTAACCATATGCGATTTAAATTTATGAAATATCTTGGTTAGTTTTCAAGATATTGGGCTTAATAAGTGCAAATTTGGCAAAAATTAGGAAAAAGAACAATAACTCCCACATCAGCAGTCAGATCTTTTCCGAAGTTTCAGGACAGGTAGATCTTAATATGCTGATCACTTTTGATTCTTGCACAATTTTGATATCTGAAACCAGTTTTGAGTTATTAGCAAAAAAAATGAAATTTGTCCCTATGTTCTATTTTTAGCCATGGTGGCCATGTTTTTTTACGAATCAAAAATCTGAACAATAGAGTTGTAGCATATAAGCTATCAAACAGTGTGCCATGTTAAGATGCAGTTGGTTTTACCGTTTCAGACAAGTCAGGGGAAAAGTAATGAACAATGGTAAATATTGACGCTTTAAGGGCCATAACTCCTAAAAGAAATGGTTCTACAGCTTTGACCTAATTACATGAATTGTAGATCTTGATGTGCTTAATCATATGCAATTTGAATTTTAGAAATATCTTGTATAGTTTTCAAGATATAGGGCTAAATAAGTGAAAAATTTTGAAAAAAATCCAGAAAAAGGGCAATAACTCCTATGTCGTTTGTTGGATCTTCTTGAAAATTTCAGAGCAGGTAGATCTTGAGATGCTTATCACTTTTGTCTCCCACCAGAATTTTGATATCTGTTACTGTTTTTGAGTTATTTGCAAAAAACTGTAATTTGACCCCTATGTTCTATTTTTAGCCATGGAGGCCATATTTTTTGACGAATCAAAAATCCGAACAATAGAATTGTAGCATTAATGCTATTAAACAACTGTGCCAAGTTTGGTTGAAGTTGGATGTATGGTGTCAGACAAGTTAATCTTTGAAATTCAGGGTAAAAGTAATGAAAAATGGTAAATTTTGACGCTTTAAGGGCCATAACTCCTAAAAGAAATGGTTCTACAGCTTTGACCTAATTACACGAAATGTAGATCTTGATGTGCTTAATCATATGCAATTTGAATTTTTAAAATATCTTGTATAGTTTTCAAGATATAGGGCTAATTAAGTGCAAAATTTTGAAAAAATCCAGAAAAAGGGCAATAACTCCTACATTGGTTGTTGGATCTTCTTGAAAATTTCTTGGCAGGTAGATCTTGAGGTGCTGATCACTTTTACCCTGCCAGAATTTTGATATCTGTAACCGTTTTCGAGTTATTTGCAAAAAACTTCAATTTACCCCTATGTTCTATTTTTAGCCATGGCCGCCATGTTTTTCAACGAATCGAAAATCCCCACGCTAGTTTTATACTACCTATGCTAATTAACAACTGTGCCAAATTTAAAAGCCATTGGACTTATGGTGTTAGAGGAGTTAACGTTTGAAAAATGTTAACGACGACGGACGACGGACGACGACGGACGCCAAGTGATGGCAAAAAAAGTAAACCTGAGTCTCTAAGTCCAACAAATATTAAGAAAAGACCCCTTTTTGTTTGCATTTAAAAAAAAATAGTTAGTATAATTATGATGCAATTAACCTGTGTACAAAATCACATGAAGATCTGACTTGTAGTTCTCAAGAAATTACAAAAACACTAAGTGTGACGGACAGACAAATGAACGGACCGAAAAACTATATACCCCGCAACAAAGTTGAGGGGGGGGGGTTATAAAAACTAACTTGATCTTGATGCCCCGAGCATGCACTTAATGCTGCTGTCAATGTGCTTACCTTGATCAGCAATTTGTATTTCATCAAAATCCTTCCCCTTGTATTTGGCAAGATCTCCATTATTGATGCTGTGGAGGACTTTGGAAACCTTAGCTATTTCTAGGGTGTCTTCAGGTAGTCTGTAATATTCTCTGTGGATCCTAATATCATGTCCCTGAAAAGTGGCTAAAATATCTTGTGAAGTTTCACTCAAGTTCAAAATTTGTGTCAGTGTAGCAAGTTGTTTTCTTAGTTTAGTTGAAGTGAGAGCATGCGGATTTTTTACATTAGCCTCAAGGGAGAACTTTTTTAAACAATCACTTCCTCTGTACGGAAATTTTGTTTCACCAGGTTTGCCAAAGACTAAGTCTTTGGTTACCTTTGCTTCTTCTCTCTTTGCAATTAGACAACACAAACTTGCTTTCATTTCTTCAGTTAACAGCAAAGCAACTTTTCTTCCTCTTTTCCCTTTTATCTCTACCCTTGTGTGAGTTTTACATAACTTTTGTTCAAAAGGAGTTAAAGAGCAAACAACAACATCATCTGGTGCTTTATCTTTCTGCATTGCATCTTGAAAAGACGTAACAGTCATTCTCTCAGTTTCGCCACTTCTCCTTCTATTAAAAAGTATTATCAAGGCCAAGCACATCTGGGACAATCTACTGTATTTAGTAGTATCAAATTTGTCCTTAATTGAATTAGTAGTATCTGTTATCTCCTTCCTAAGATGAGAATTTAATTTGACAACATCTTCTACTAGTGGTAAAAGGAGAGGTTTATTATATTTCCTATTTCCAAGAGTTTCAAGGGCATGATGGGATATAGAGTCATTCCAGTCACTCTCATAAGTCTTCAGAAATCTGTCTCCAATCTTTATTTTTTCCTCATTGTCTTCTTTATTGCCTTCAGAACGTAAATGCTTAGCACACTTCTCCAAACTATGACCTATCTTTAATGCTAAAGAAGGTATCGAATACTGACCAGTTTGATTATTATATCCTGCAACTCTTTTTACGGCCTCAATCAAAGTGTCCCAGTTCTTGCCAACAAGGAGATCATCAACACCCTTGATATCATTAGATAAGGTTTTCACCTCAGCCATGAGACGACCAAGCTCTCTAAGTTTTTGGGAGATGTAATGTATTTTGTGTGGCTCTTTTCCATGTTTGTCATACAAGCGCTTTCCATAGCGTAGGATTCTTTTGTCATTCTGTATAATTATTTTGATCTTATCAGGATTCATATTATTGATGACATTCATTTGAAAGTCAGTGTCACATTTTGGTATTGGTAAGAGCAATCTTCCATTTTTCACAGGGTTTTTAATTTTGTTCTCCCCCTTTGCTACACAATATTTGCTATGGTTCCATAGTTCTTTTCCCTTGTTTAAAGCTTTACAACACATACAGGGAATTAAATCATTGTAGTTATTGCCCTTAACTCTTCGCTTCGGAATTAACAATCCATGACCCTTTTCCGCTACCTCATAATTGTGCGCATAGTCCCCTTTGTTAACAAGCTCTTCCCACATATGTCTCCTCTGTTTGCTTTTCTTAGGGTGAATAAGAATTTGTGCAACACTAATTTCGTTGCTGTGTACTGTTTCGTAATGTCTGGCAATATTTGGCAACTGTTTTTCACAGAATAAACATGCATGCAGTTTATTTGTTGTCTTTCCTTTTTCATTCGTTATTTCTTGAAAATGAAGTGTTTTTAAGTTCATTGCTGGGTAAACGACACTATTTCCGTCATCACTATCATTGCTATCTGAGACTCTATTGGTGTCATTACATCTATCTTCCTCTCCAGAATCTGAAAGATAAAAATCTCTAATCAAACATAAGGAAAAGGATAACAGCAGTTTTTGGTAAAAACAGAGCTCCCAAAGGGTAGTAGAATGCCCAATCTCCAAAGTTGTAGTTCATTCTATGTCAAAACTCCGCCACAGGTTGCTAGCCATTATATATTCTAAAAAGAAAACTTTCAAAATTTTCTTCTATAAATCATATTAAATCGAGATTACCATAATTGCCTATGGAATTATTTCAAACACCACCAATTGATAAACAAAATTTGTGTCCCTCTCCATCTTTTTCTCATTTAATATGTTTTATGCAATTCGAAGAAAATCTGATAATTGTGATGCCATCTAAAGGACTAGAGCCATAAACCCCTATATTTGGCCCTGTAAATACTCAAATATTAAAACTGGTTTGTTTTGCACCAAAATTTGTGAATGTATAGTTGGATGTCTGTGTTAAATGAGAAAAGATTTGGTTTTGATGTATACATGATTTTTCAAGCACCCTGACGATTCAAAAATAGCCATAATTTGTGATTTTTCACTTTTTGGCAAAATAACCAGATTTTCAGTCACAATTATGTGATTTTCTTTGTGGCGCCGCCCCTCGCCCATCAAAATTTTTGTTGAAATATAAAGAAAATAATGTATTTATGAAATTTCAGCAAAAATATTTATGGGCGAGGGGTGGCGCCAATGTTATTTTCACAAAAAATCTATGTGGAAAATGGTGAAATTCAGCTGAAATTAGCATATTTTCAATTTTAGCGTCACAATATGACGTCATTACAACGTCATAATTACAGATAAGTTAAAAATCGGTTCTGTTTTGATACAAGCAATTATTCTAGACTAATTGGACACAAAAATCTTATCTGAAAAATGAATTTGAAAAAAATGATGTGATTTAGTGACAAATATGGGGGTTCGTGGCTCTACTCCTTTAACCAGAAGGAGAGGGAGCTCACACTACCCATGGCAGAGCAAAACTGACAACAAAGTAGTTAAGCGAGGTTTAAGCTTTGGAGATAGCAGAATGTCATCCATCAGGGCTTCTTAGGTATACGCATTAAGTCAATAACAATATTGTCATTCAATATGGTCAATATTGGCATTTAGACACGAAACGTTTCAAATTGGACAAGCAATTCTAAGAATATTTCAAAAGCAAATGTTGTATCAAAGGATTCAGACCTATCAAAATCTGATTTGCAGTTCATGTTCTATATCAAAATATGTGAAAACACAAAATTTAGCCCTTTTTGACCCCTCTTTAATAAATGGACAAGCAACAGGACCCAAACCAATCCCAGACATCCTTTTTATGCCAAGGAACATTTTGTTAAAATTTCATAGAGATTGGTTGCATGGATCAAAAGTTAGAGCATGAAAACCAACACCAACAACAGACTTAAACATAGTACTACAGTGCTACTGCAATTTTTTTTTGCAGTTGTATAAAACAGTGTTCTGCCCAGGTTTTAAGAATCATGGGTGAACTTTACTCCTAGGTTCAAATTTTAGGGGTGAAATTTTGAAATTAGGGGTGAAAATTTAATGCACAAAATAATGCTAAGATATAAAATGGAAAAGAGCCAAGTTTGTTATGCATGCATGCTTAATCCACCAACAAAATGAAGACCGTATAGATTTAGTTAGGGCTATTTGCTGACAACTTCTGTTGGAAGCCAGTCCCTCATGCCCTCCCCCTTTTACATGTGTTCACACAGTCACCACCTGATTTTTAAAAGTTCACTGTCAAAAAAGCTATGACTGGGAATCTGAAATGAAATGTGACCATTGAAGCAGAAAATTATCTTTAAAATGAGTTAATCCACAACGATTTTGATTGAAAATCAACAAAATGACAGACAAATTGGCAAGGAGAAAATTGCGAGAACAGCTTACTGACAGTAGATGTTTTGACAAAATTTTGAGCACTAAAACCCTGCTCACAGTCAGCAGTTTGTACTGGAAATACCAAAGCTATTTGAGAGAGTTTATTTAACCAATTAAAAGATCCTAGTAATAAGTTATTTACGTTTCATTCCCACTTTACATAGGAGCTGCCATTTTAATTTTATCAATTTTCCTATGAAATGTTACTCATTATATGGAGCACCTCCATTCTGGATACGATCAAAGAAAAACTCTGAGAACAGGAAGTTTGCATTCACATTAAAACAAGAAAGACATCAGAGACGATCCGAAGGTCTATCAAAGTACTGCTGATACTGATAGACTGATTCGTACGGAACCACACATTTACATAGTTTTAAAGCGTGATTTAAATATTTTTAGCGTAAAATACGCAAATACGCAGCCTAGACAGAACACTGATAAAAATTGGTCAAAGGCAGAAAATACAGGAAGTTGGTGACAAGCCATAAAATTAATAACACCATATTTGACCTCTACCTGAAACTGCCTACCAAATATCAAAAGCCTGTGGTTGATAGCTGCTGAAAAATCTGCTATGATTTTTTTTTACCTTTGAGAAGGTTGGGTTGTTAAACAGGAGGGTCAGGTCTCACAGACCTGAAAACATATCCCACCATATGGTATTATCACCTGAGGCTGCATAGCAAATATTAAATGTCTAATATTGATAGTTGATACTATAACTGTATCATAACAAATTGTTAAGGGAGTACGAGCCTCAGAAATTGAAGATTTTCGGGATTCTCGGCTTTTATCCATTCAAATGCATTAAAAATTTTCCAACATGGTTTCCTAATATTTGTTCATTACTAATTAGAGAAGGTCCTAATAAACTCCTTTTGAAATTTTCTACCAATTCTAATTATAATTTCTATGTTAAAACAGAAAAAGAATTTTCAATGTATTTCCTATGAAAAACCCAGAGAAGAATTTTTCCCGCCATATTTTTCGGTGCTTATATCTTAAAAACGGCTCCATGGTTTTGAAAACTTTTTTCATAAAGTCTAGCTATTTTGAGCTATTCTTTCCAAATTTTCTATTTTAAATAACTTTTAATTACAAAAAATCTCAGGCTCGTACTCCCTTAAACATTTTTCGAGTCAATGTAACTACCTTTAACACTATCATCATCATCATTATCATCTTCTTCTTCATCAATACCATCTGGTACGTAATTAGGGTCACGGTCATCATCATCTTCAAAACTTTCATCTGGTTGGTAATTAGGTTCATGGTCCTCATCATCTTCATCATTTTCATCTGGTATGTACATGTAATTAGGGTCATGGTCCTCATCATCTTCATCAAATCCTATTGAAAAACCAGAGGCATGTATCATAAAACTTCTACGACATGAAATCCGAAATACAAAGAACAATGCCTAAGACAACACCTCACAGTAAATTCATCACCTCATGGCAATTTAACTTTGTAGTTTGATGATTGATCAGAAACTTTATTTCAAATCTATCCTTTCTATAATAGCTGAAAAATCTATAACAAAAATTTCAAATGTCTAAAAATAAACTAATTTGTGTCACCAAACAGGTGGTAGATGACCGTCACAGATCTGGAAATAGGACGTTACAGCTCATGATACTTAAGGTGTAAACAAAATTTCAAATCAATCCCTTCAGTAGTAACTTAGAAATCCGTTACAAAAACTTTAAATGTACATTTTTAATGGTGTAAAAGTAACCAAGTCGGCTAGCCAAACAAGAAGTAGGTGACCTACAGACCTGGAAAAAGGAGGAACATTTACAGCTGATGCAGACAGGCAACACGTCTAAGTCCATTTTTAAAAAAGGTTTGAAAATGGATTCCACCATATAAGGTACAAAATATCAAGTTAGGAAAATAATAGGAAATGGGGAGAATGTCAAAGAGACAACAACTCTGTTAGGTATAAGAAAAAGAAAAACCCTGAGCCACCAACGATGAACGATGATCTTCAATGAACGACGAGGAAACTCGCATCCGTTGGCAGGTCGGAGTCAGCCCCCAAAAAGAAAGTGTACCCAGAGTTCATTGAAAAGTAGAAAGCAATCTAGATCCCTCTATGAATACAAAGTAAACGAAAGTTAACATAAAGACACACTATGGCTAATGAGTTTCCTGACTTACGACAGGCGCAATCCTGTTGCAGCGGGGTTAAAGTACTTTTATGGGCCCAAACCTTCCCCCTATTAAGCCAATAAGAAAAACAAAACAGTAAAGACAACAATAAAAATCAGTTTAGGATAGGACCGAGTCAATTGTGGTAAAAAACAAAAACTAAAAGAACCAAAGAGGAGATATGGACATGGACATCACAAAAGACTACTAGCAGTTACTGACACGCAAATCAAATCCTGACAAAATAATTATGCATTCAGTGTATACAATATCCACCATCACCCTGTCCCCTGAGGGGTTTAGAATAAAGACATCATAAGTATACATGAATACATAACCCGTGCGATGCAAAACTAGTTTTTGAATGCATTTAATTAAGTAGCACCAATGTTAATGCCAAGGAATACCATATGTAATGACTTGACAACAATAGTATACCTTAAACCCCTACGAATAAGACAATCTTAAGGTAGATCAGTACTAATACATTTCCAGACCGATTTTGCTCAAATTCATATCATCAACTGCAACTCAGTAGATGATTGAATGTGAAAAATTTGAGTAAAAAATACCAAACAGTTTTCAAGATAATTAGGCGTCAATTTATATAGGTTATATAGGGAAAATGAACATTTTCATAGATATTTCATTTACTGGCAGACAGAATTTGTTAAAAATTATGTCATTGATTAATATTTACTAGTAGAGTAAGAAACTAAAACAAAATTGAAAATCTACCGAAGCAGTTTTCCAGTATTTCAAAAAGTAATGAAAATTACTATGATTTTCATGCTTTAAATTATTTCCCTTTTCCCGCCAATTTAGAAATGATACAAATTGCGCCAAAAATAATCTCCTTTTGATGCTCAGAAAACATGCTCAGTGTAATAGTGATCTACCTTAAATAATTTAGTTTGAAAACATTTCTTTGCTTTATGTAAAACATTGCCATAAAATTAAGGGTATGAAATACCTTCCCGAATAAGATGTTTACACGTGGCTTGGTATTTTCAAACCAAGTCTTTACACCAACGATAAAATTTCGAGAAGGTTTTCAATTAGTTTGTAGTATCGAAAGCCCTGATGTAATAATTTTTCACTTATAAATACATTTTTTTCATTAAAATCGAAAATGTTGTTACATACTTGAGCAAAGCGATCAAGTTGTGAAATATAAATGCCGTAAGATGGTGCTAAAGGGAAGTCACCATCCAGGAATGGATAATTTACAATAGGGAAGATGATATCGTCCCTTTTGTCATAGATTTAAGCGTTTAAATTACCATAAAATATATAGAAATTGTAGGATTGGTAGTTTCTGAGAAAACTGTTATGATTTCTTTAGAGTAAATGTTCATGAGACAAAATCCAATTACATATGTGGATTAAGCCACAACTGAAAGACGACTTTGTTGTTCTTCCTCTTGTATCTTTCAGGAGAGTTTTTTTAAGACAGCATAATGAGCATTAGTACCTTTCTTTTGTCTCTTTCTTCTTTTTGGCTTGGTGTACATCTTTCTTTTTTCTGGTAAAATCTTGTCTACAGTACATAAAAAAAATATATATAAAGATACAAAACTAGCCACAGTAGTAAATCAATTATAGCAAAAGTACAAATCTTAAGTCATAATATTCAGAAACAATTCAATGTGTCCTGAAGCAAATCACAGTAGACCCCTCCTGTCTCCCCTTTTAAATAGTCCGATAGTATTTTTCGATATCATTTTTGAGTGCGCCATACCCAAAATACCCCTTTTCCTTAAAATCTGTAAAATATTGTAATTTGCCATTTTAGGTGGCCATTTAGAAAGAAAATGGCTGCCAAAAATAAATTTTCGATTTCATTTTTGGAAACGGCATATCCAAAATACCCCATATATCAATTTTCGTTGAAATCGTTGGACATGCAATTTTCAATCCATAATTTGGCAACCATTTAGAAAAAAATGGCCACCCGAAAAAAAATTTCGGCTTCATTTTTGGAATCAGCATACCCAAAATACCCCCTGTATTAATTTTCATTAAAATCCAGTGGTGGATCCAGAGGGGGGGGGGTCCAGGGGGTCAGGACCCCCCCTTTCATTGGAAAAATTTGTGATTTTCATGCAAAATTTCTGCAAATATCGTCAAATTTGAGCTTTTTTGAATGTCGACCATTTAGAAAAATCTGAAACCGGAAAGGTGATCTCCAAGTGGTAATCTATAATTGTGCAAAGTTTCGTTGAGCTACCTCTTTTCATCTCCGAGAAAATGGTAGGACAAACTTTTTGTGGACACCCAGCAGAGAAAAATAAGAAGAATAAGCATAAAAATAACAAGTACTGATTGCAAGCAAATCAAAGTAGGCCCCTCCCGTCTCCTCTTTTAAATAGTCCGAAAGTATTTTTCGATGTCATTTTTGAATTCGCCATTCCCAAATTACCCCCTTATGCAAGTTTATGTTTAAATCTGTTGAATTTTTGAATTTACCATTTTGGCGGCCATTTTGAAAGAAAATATCCGCCCAAAATAAATTTTTGACTCCATATTTGGAATCGCCATGCCCAAAATACCCCATATATCAATTTTCGTTGAAATCTGTTGACATGCAATTTTGCGTATCTTGGAGGCCATTTAGAAAAAAAAAATGGCCAACCGAAAAAAAATTTCGTCTTCATATTTGGAATCAGCATAGTACCTAAAATACCCCTTCTATCAATTTTCGTTGAAATCCATTGACTTTTAATTTTTCCCGCAATTTTGAATGTCGGCCACTTTAAAAATGGCAGCAATTTTGAAAAATCAGAAAACAGAAACGTGATAATCCATAGTTGTGCAAAGTTTCATTGAGTTGCGTCTTTTCTTCTCCGAGAAAATGGTAGGACAAACTTTTCGCTGACACCCAGCAGAGAAAAATAAGAAGAAAAGAAGAAGAAGCTGCATAAAAATAACAAGTGCTGATTCTGATTGCAAGCAAGTCACAAAAAAATCCCCTCCCGTTCCCGCTTTTGTCACTATTGTGTTCAGCATGCCAAGAAACCCCCATATCTTGAATTTCGTTCAAATCGGACGACTTTGAATTTTTCGCACTTCGGCGACCATTTTGAATTTTTCCGAAAATGTCGCCATATTGTCCGGGGTATTAATATTGACCTATATACCAAGTTTCATTCAAACCTGTGAAGTTTGTGATTTTTTAGGATTTATTTTGTATTTTTTTTCACATTCAAAATGGCCGTCATTTTCAGAAATTTGTTTTAGGCCTCAATCATTCCTCATGATGACCAATTTTTCTTCCAAGTTTTATCAAGCTATGTCTTTTCGTCTTTGAGAAATCCTACGGACAAAGTTCTACTTCGTGGTCGGGGATTTAATAAGAAACAGTACAAAAACAATAGTACCCGATCACTTCGTGGTCGGGGCCTAATAATTATAACTTAGAGAATGGGAAAAGACAAATCAAATACTTGACATTCCCTTAAAGGCAAAAGGAATATAAGAACATAATCTTACCAAATTCACTTATTGGAGCGATAGCCTTTTCCATCTGCAGGTAGTCAGATCTACCGAGAGCATTTTCTGCACAAACACGAAAATAGTAATCTTTTCCATTCTGTAGTTTGTCAACAGTCAGTGAGTGTGTTTGTCTGTCAGTTTTTCCTGCTGGAACATATATGCCCTGGATTCCATCTCGGCTTTCTATGATGTAGGATGTAATTGGTGAGCCACCTTCGTTAGAACTTGGTTTCCATGACAAAGTGACTTTGTCCTTGGAAATATTGCTGGCTTCCAATGGTGATCCAGGAATGGAAGGTTTTTCTGAGAAAACAAAATGCAATGTGTAAATAGGGGTCAATATGTTATATGTCATGTATGTGGAAAAACAAGATATCTGTGAGCAGTGGCTCACTAGTGATACCCCTGCTATCCCCTAAGTATACCACTGGGCATCATTGTTGAAGAAAAATCCATACCAGTATACCCCCCACTTCTGAAAAATGTCCTAAGTCGGTAAACAGGAAGTAGATGTCGAACAGACCTGAAATGTAATCCCACGATATGGGACCCCGTGCCGATGCTGCATACCAAATATCAAGTGCCTACGATCAGTTGTTCCTGAGAAAACTCTTACGAAAAAAATTTGTGACGGAATGACGGAATGACAGAATGACGGACAGGTGTAAACCAGTATACCCCCACTTCTTCAAAGCGGGGGTATAATTACTACGCAATGTATAAAATTCCTAAAAAGTGTGGAAGAAGTTATCTAAGTAACACATGCACCATATTACTCCTGTATTTTATGGGGTTAATCATGGAAGTGGTTTGTGATGTCAGTGTTTTTTTTTAATCTGTCTTGTCTCCCATTTGTGTGATCTATTTTGCCATGTTCATTCTGGACACTAATAAGACCTTCCGCTTGTTAATTAGGTATTTGGTTGACAAGTCAAATATCGATGGCAAGAGAACATGGAGAAGGTCAACACATCAAACACAAAAACAAAATACAAATAATACACAAGTTAGCACTAGCAATTGGAACCCCCCAAAACAGAGAGTATCATCAGGTGCTCTGGATGATCTTTGTACAGCATGAATAACAGAATATTTAACTACTCATGCTTGGCCAAGTCTCTATACCATGTATAAAATGTACATTTACTCCATATCTTTTATTTTGCATTTGTGATTTCTTGTATACCATATTTGTTTCAAATGGAATATGTTCTGCAAGTTCTTTAACTCTGAATAAATTATGGCACCATGCCACTGTGTTTTGCCAACATCAAGCCTCTAAATTTCGACCAAATATTTTTATATCACTTGCATTCATAAATCAATCTACCCACCAGAAATTTTGACAGGTTTGACTGGTTCCCTGGTTTCCAAAGCTGGACTGGTCCCTTCTTCATTTTCAGCCAAAACCCGGAAAAAGTAATTGTTTTCTTCAGACATATTTTTGACCTTGAATGTAGTTGTATCCGAAGAAATTTTTTCTAGTTTTGTCCAATACTGACATTTGTCTTCACGTCTTTCAATGATGTAGCCTGTCAAAGGTTCTCCTCCATTTAATTTCGGTGGTTTCCATGACAACTGAGCTGACTTGTCTGTTACCTCTGTGACCTCCAATGGACCTTCAGCTGCACTTGGCTTGTCTGTAAATAAAATGGATTAGAAATTAAATTCTAATTTTGGATTATGCCTAAAAATCATTAACAAAGGGCTACGACGAGTGGAACATAATACAACTGCAGCACAATGAACAGGGGAAAACAAGAAATCTGTGAGCTACTGCTCACTAAGTATACCCCCGCTTTTAAAATATCCGAGAAACCCAACATAAATACTAAAGCTGCATACCAAATTTCAAGAAGCTGTGATGAGTAGTTGCTGATAAAAATGTTACGAAAATGTTGTACTATTAACCATAGAAATCATAAAAATATTTGAAGTGTTTAAAAGGAAGTAGATGTCCGTTAGACCTAAATTCGGTACTTGCAATATGGGATCTCATACTGAAGCTGCATACTAAATTTCAAGAGGTTGTGATCAGTAGTTGCTGAGAAAAATGTTACGAAAATGTTGTACTATTAACCATAGAAATAGGAAAAACATTTGAAGTGTTTAACAGGAAGAAGATGTCCGGGAGACCTAAATTCAGTACTTGCAATATGGGACCTCATACTGAAGCTGCATACCAAATTTCAAGAGGCTGTGATAAGCAGTTGCTGAGAAAACTGTTACAAAAATGTTGCACTATTAACCGTAGAAATCGGAAAAATATTTGAAGTGTTAAACAGGAAGTAGATGTCCGGGAGACCTAAATTCGGTACTTGCAATATGGACCTCATACTGAAGCTGCATACCAAATTTCAAGAGGCTGTGATAAGCAGTTGCTGAGAAAACTGTTACGAAAATGTTGCACTATTAACTGTAGAAATCGGAAAAAGATTTGAAGTGTTAAACAGGAAGTAGATGTCCGGGAGACCTAAATTCGGTACTTGCAATATGGGACCTCATACTGAAGCTGCATACCAAATTTCAAGAGGCTGTGGTATGCAGTTGCTGAGAAAACTGTTACGAAAATGTTGCACTATTAACCGTAGAAATCGGAAAAAGATTTGAAGTGTTAAACAGAAAGTAGATGTCCGAGAGACCTAAATTCGGTACTTGCAATATGGGACCCCATACTGAAGCTGCATACCAAATTTCAAAAGGCTGTGATTGGTAGTTGCTGAGAAAACTGTTACGAAAGTTTTGTTTCGGACGGACAGAGGTAAACCAGTATACCCCCCTCTTCTTCGAAGCGGGGGTATAATTAGGATACAGATGTTGTTCACTGTCAAAGATGTATCCACTGACCAAATATCATCCCTCTACCACTTATAGTTGCTGAGATATGGACCTTAACCGAAACTTTAACTAAGTCGCTCAAGCGGACAATGTAGGTCAAGGTGACCTGATTAGGGTACGAATTTTGTTCACTGTCCAAGATGTATCTACTTACCAAATATCATTCCTCTACCACATATAATTGCTGAGAAAAGGACCTTAACCGAAACTTTAACCTTAGTCACTCAAGCGTAAAATGTAGGTCAAAGTGACCTAATTAAGGTACGGATGTTGTTCACTGTCCAAGATGTATCCACTGACCAAATATCATCCCTCTACCACTTATAGTTGCTGAGATATGGACCTTAACCAAAACTTTAACCTGACCATTACATACGAACGAACAAATTAACAAAAGAAAGCACCGAATGCTATATCCCCTTCCAAATTTTTTGGCCTTGGGGATAATTAGACCAAAATCTTACCAAATTCACTCATTGGAGCGATAGCCTTTTCCATCTGTAGGTAGTCAGATCTACCGAGAGCATTTTCTGCACAAACACGAAAATAGTAATCTTTTCCATTCTTTAGTTTGTCAACAGTCAGTGAGTGTGTTTGTCTGTCAGTTTTTCCTGCTGGAACATATATGCCCTGGATTCCATCTCGGCTTTCTATGATGTAGGATGTAATTGGTGAGCCACCTTCGTTAGAACTTGGTTTCCATGACAAAGTGACTTTGTCCTTGGAAATATTGCTGGCTTGCAATGGTGATCCAGGAATGGAAGGTTTTCCTGAGAAAACAAAATGCAATGTGTAAATAGGGGTCAATATGTTATATGTGGAATAATTACTACGCAATGTATAAAATTCCTAAAAAGTGTGGAAGAATATATCTGAGCAACACATGCACATTTTACTTTTTTATCATGTTTATAATCATTTACAAGATGTCAGAAGAAATGCAAAACCCTGACAATATGAACAGGGTACACCTTCAAATCCTCTACCCAAAGTACAAACTTCCTTACAAATGAATGGGAAAGACCTTAATAACAATGAGAAACGGAGTAAAAACAATATGTCCCCGATGGCCACTTTGTGGTCGGGGACATAATGATCCTTCCATGTATAGTGACTGAGATCTGAAATCATCTGTAAACTTGAATGTGAATGAATCTCTATCAACTGGAAAATATACAATGTAGGTCAAAGTGACCTTTTTTTGTCTGGATGCTGATCTAGCATGCATGCATAAGTCTCACTACATTATGGCCAATACACAGCAGATTCCCAAAACATTACGGCAGATACACACCAGGTTCTCACTACATTAGGGCAGATACACACCAAGTTCTCACTACATCAGTGCGGTAATTCCTTTTTTTGACACTCACCATTCTGGCGAGTACAGTACAATGTATAGCTCGCCAAGATTCCTTTACACCCGCCAAAATTACGATTCAACTTTTTGTCCCTGTTTATCAAAAAAGTTGCAAGAAATTTGTAAACAACACAATTATCACTTTATTAATATCTGATACAGACATAATAGACCAAGTACATACTACATGATATCTGATACAACACAAGTAGTCTTGTATTTTCCATTTTTTTTCATTATTATTGTCTCGCCTGCGACGAACAGTCGCGGAAGCGAGACATAGCGATCCACATTCCGGCGTCGGCGTCGTCAACAATTAGGTTAACCCTAGAACAAAGTTTTTGAGAACTCAATCAAATACATTTATTCTTTATGGAATTGCCTGAAAATAGGTCAGTGGCTAATTCATGGTCAAAAGATTGTATCCATGGCAATATTTTTGATAATTTTTTTCAAAATTTTCCGTATTTTTTTGCATTAACTGGACTTAGTTTTTTTCACTTATTTACTTGTAATGTTTATATCTTTGTTACTTTAAGACATAGGATCATGATATTATGTGTACAGATGTCTTAAATGATATGACACATTTGCAATTGGAATTAGGTCACTATGACCTACTTTTTACGCATCACTGACTTAGGTTATAATTTACATTTTATGTAATATCTTGTATAGTATGTGACATGGGATCATGCAATCTTGTGTACAGATGTATCATAGTTAGGATTCAAGCATCCAATACAAATAGGTCACTATGACCTACTTTTTACGCATCACTGACTTAGGTTTTAATTTACATTTTATGTAATATCTTGTGTAGTATGAGACAAGGGATCAAGCAATCTTGTGTACAGATGTATCATAGTTAGGATTCAAGCATCCAATACAAATAAGGTCACTTTGACCTACTTTTTATGCATCACTGACTTAGTTAAAAATTTACATTTCTTGTAATATCTTGTGCATTATATTACATGGGATCATTTAATCTTGTACACAGATGTATCTCAGCGACGAAGCAAGCATCCAATACTAATTAGGTCGTGACCTACTTTTTATGCATCATTGACTTACATTGAATTTCCATTTTATGCAGTATCTTGTATATTATTTGCAGGTAATAAGACTTGTTTTTATCATTGATGAAAGTAATTGAATTAAGCATATAAATGAATTTGGTTGCTGTGTTACAGATGTCACAGTCTTTGTTGACTTTCAGAAAACAATTTGATGTCTCAACTTAACACTCATAAAAAAATGTACTATTTATATTGACAACAGAGAAAGCAGGCAAGACACAAGGTTCCGAGGAACCTTACGAATTTTTATCAAAAACATTTATTTTCTATTTATTTATTTGCTTTGTCTGATTTTGTGTCTTTTTTTGTGGAAGAAGTTATCGGAGAAACAGGCATTCTCAACTTATAGACAAGGAATACAAGTATTCGCTATCTTATACCTGATACTACATTATGGCTGATACACACCAAGTTCTCACTACATTTTGGCTGATACACACCAAGTTCTCACTACATTTTGGCTGATACACACCAAGTTCTCACTACATTTTGGCTGATACACACCAAGTTCTCACTACATTTTGGTTGATACACACCAAGTTCTCACTACATTTTGGCAGATACACACCAAGTTCTCACTACATTTTGGCTGATACACACCAAGTTTTTTAACCTTAGTCACTCAAGCGTAAAATGTAGGTCAAAGTGACCTAATTAAGGTACGGATGTTGTTCACTGTCCAAGATGTATCCACTGACCAAATACCGTATAGCGGGTTATTTTCGCAGGGCTAAATTTTCGCGATTTTGAATCCCAAAAGTCTGTTAGAAATTTTCGCGGGTTTTATTTTCGCGGTGTACAGATTTTTGACAAAATATTTTCGCGGGTAATGTCCTTTAAATTTTTATTTTATTTGTTATGATTAAAATCTTATTTGATTAATAATCATTTCTCATTTACACAGACCGGGTTAAAATTTTAATGCTTGGGGTCAAACAATGTCGTACAAGTAATTAATCAAGTCATACATGTACAATAACCGTTAAATAAACAACCTTTTTGATCTTTAATGATCCTTAATTGGTGATTAAAGTTTACAAAGTATAATGGATATAATTGAATGAACAAGCTAGAGTTATTCTTATCCCAGCTATCTACCGTTAATACCGAAAATGGAAAGGAAATTTTCTCTGTAATGTACCGTTGTACGTATCATTATGAGAAATTACCATTACATAGGCTAAAATTTCGCGGGTTTTATTTTCGCGGTTGTAACCGATCCGCGAAAAAAAGCTAAAATTAAACCCCGCGAAAAATAACCCGCTATACGGTATCATCCCTCTACCACTTATAGTTGCTGAGATATGGACCTTAACCAAAACTTTAACCTGACCATTACATACGAACGAACAAATTAACAAACGAAAGCACCGAATGCTATATCCCCTTCCCAACTTTTTGGCCTCGGGGATAATTAGACAAAAATCTTACCAAATTCACTCATTGGAGCGATAGCCTTTTCCATCTGTAGGTAGTCAGATCTACCGAGAGCATTTTCTGCACAAACACGGAAATAGTAATCTTTTCCATTCTTTAGTTTGTCAACAGTCAGTGAGTGTGTTTGTCTGTCAGTTTTTCCTGCTGGAACATATATGCCCTGGATTCCATCTCGGCTTTCTATGATGTAGGATGTAATTGGTGAGCCACCTTCGTTAGAACTTGGTTTCCATGACAAAGTGACTTTGTCCTTGGAAATATTGCTGGCTTGCAATGGTGATCCAGGAATGGAAGGTTTTTCTGAGAAAACAAAATGCAATGTGTAAATAGGGGTCAATATGTTATATGTGGAATAATTACTACGCAATGTATAAAATTCCTAAAAAGTGTGGAAGAAGTTATCTGAGCAACCCATGCGCATTTTACTTTTTTATCATGTTTATAATCATTTACAAGATGTCAGAAGAAATGCAAAACCCTGATAATATGAACGAGGTACACCTTCAAATCCTCTACCCAAAGTACAAACTTCCTTACAAATGAATGGGAAAGACCTTAATAACAATGAGAAACGGAGTAAAAACAATATGTCCCCGATGGCCACTTTGCGGTCGGGGACATAATGATCCTTCCATTTATAGTGACTGAGATCTGAAATCATCTGTAAACTTGAATGTGAATGTATCTGAATCAAGCGGAAAATATACAATGTAGGTCAAAGTGACCTATTTTTGTCTGGATGCTGATCTAGCATGCATGCATAAGTCTCACTACATTATGGCCAATACACAGCAGATTCCCACAACATTACGGCAGATACACACCAGGTTCTCACTACATTAGGTCAGATACACACCAAGTTCTCACTACATCAGTGCGGTAATTCCTTTTTTTGACACTCACCATTCTGGCGAGTACAGTACAATGTATAGCTCGCCAAGATTCCTTTACACCCGCCAAAATTACGATTCAACTTTTTGTCCCTGTTTATCAAAAAAGTTGCAAGAAATTTGTAAACAACACAATTATCACTTTATTAATATCTGATACAGACATAATAGACCAAGTACATACTACATGATATCTGATACAACACAAGTAGTCTTGTATTTTCCTTTTTATTTTTCATTATTATTGTCTCGCCTGCGAGGAACAGTCGCGGAAGCGAGACATAGCGATCCAAATTCCGGCGTCGGCGTCGTCAACAATTAGGTTAACCCTAGAACAAAGTTTTTGAGAACTCAATCAAATACATTTATTCCTTATGGAATTGCCTGAAAATAGGTCAGTGGCTAATTCATGGTCAAAAGATTGTATCCAAGGCAATATTTTTGATAATTTTTTTTCAAAATTTTCCGTATTTTTTTGCATTAACTGGACTTAGTTTTTTTTCACTTATTTACTTGTAATGTTTATATCTTTGTTACTTTAAGACATAGGATCATGATATTATGTGTACAGATGTCTTAAATGATATGACACATTTGCAATTGGAATTAGGTCACTATGACCTACTTTTTACGCATCACTGACTTAGGTTATAATTTACATTTTATGTAATATCTTGTATAGTATGTGACATGGGATCATGCAATCTTGTGTACAGATGTATCATAGTTAGGATTCAAGCATCCAATACAAATAGGTCACTATGACCTACTTTTTACGCATCACTGACTTAGGTTTTAATTTACATTTTATGTAATATCTTGTGTAGTATGAGACAAGGGATCAAGCAATCTTGTGTACAGATGTATCATAGTTAGGATTCAAGCATCCAATACAAATAAGGTCACTTTGACCTACTTTTTATGCATCACTGACTTAGTTAAAAATTTACATTTCTTGTAATATCTTGTGCATTATATTACATGGGATCATTTAATCTTGTACACAGATGTATCTCAGCGACGAAGCAAGCATCCAATACTAATTAGGTCGTGACCTACTTTTTATGCATCATTGACTTACATTGAATTTCCATTTTATGCAGTATCTTGTGTATTATTTGCAGGTAATAAGACTTGTTTTTATCATTGATGAAAGTAATTGAATTAAGCATATAAATGAATTTGGTTGCTGTGTTACAGATGTCACAGTCTTTGTTGACTTTCAGAAAACAATTTGATGTCTCAACTTAACACTCATAAAAAAATGTACTATTTATATTGACAACAGAGAAAGCAGGCGAGACACCAGGTTCCGAGGAACCTTACGAATTTCTATAAGAAACATTTATTTTCTATTTATTTATTTGCTTTGTCTGATTTTGTGTCTTTTTTTGTGGAAGAAGTTATCTGAGAAACAGGCATTCTCAACTTATAGACAAGGAATACAAGTATTCGCTATCTTATACCTGATACTACATTATGGCTGATACACACCAAGTTCTCACTACATTTTGGCTGATACACACCAAGTTCTCACTACATTTTGGCTGATACACACCAAGTTCTCACTACATTTTGGCTGATACACACCAAGTTCTCACTACATTATAGCTGATACACACCAAGTTCTCACTACATTTTGGCTGATACACACCAAGTTCTCACTACATTTTGGCTGATACACACCAAGTTCTCACTACATTTTGGCAGATACACACCAAGTTCTCACTACATTTTGGCTGATACACACCAAGTTTACACTACATTATTCCCTCTCATTACTTAATAACACTCTGGAAAAGAGAGAGAAAATAGAAATCCGACAAAGACAACCATGTAAAATTTCAGATCTCTACTCCATTAAGATTTGAGTTTTAGTGTTCACAAGGAATTGTGGACGGACAGACGGACAAGGTGAAAACTATAAGGCTCCACATTTTCAATGTGGGGCCCTAATTAAATAAATAAAAGTAGCATGCGTTTACCACTGAGTGGCACAAATACCCCCTGCAGCAAATTTGAACCCTGTACATTCCGGGATCAATATGAGTAGTCAATTGATATTTGACCTTTTAGACCCATGGTGGACTTACAAAACATCTTTGTCACATGTGGCCAATGGTGGACTTATGATGGTACATGTATTATGTAAGTATCTGATATCAGCAGGTCCTGAACTACATTGATTTACTTACTTGGTTCCTTTCCTGGTTTAGCTGGTCTTTCAGAGGTTAAAGGTGGTCCTGTATTAACAGCAGAAACTTGGAAGAAACATTCATTGTTAGGGTCAAGTTTAGTAACATTAAAAGTCATAAAATTCCATGATGGTGCAACTTCGGCAATCTTTAACCAACTATCAGTCTTTCTTTTTCGACTTTCTATAATGTACATTATCAGTGGTGATCCTCCATCTGATTTTGGTGGTTTCCATGACAAGGAAGCAGAGTCTTGAGTAATATCCGAGATCTCAAGGGGACCTTCAGGGGCAGAAGGTTTATCTGTAAAAGGAATGAGGAACATTGACAATAGCCTCATCATCAAGTCCATAAAAATTCACCAAAAAAAAAACCAAGTTATATCATCACCACTGATTATATAATTATATTTACTTGTTGCCTAACTTTAACAAGAGGCTGCTAAGGGCCTGAATCGCTTTACCTGGTACTATACATAAAATAGCTTCAAAAAGCATTTTACTAAATAAACATGAAATTTTGCAAAGTAATAGATCTTGATTATCTGAACAATTTATGCTTTTAAAGTGACTAATTTACCACTTCATTTTCAAAACAAAAGAGCAAACGTTGATTTGCAAAATATTGACTTTCCTGGGGCAACAACTCTGCCTAAAGTTATTCAATTGGCCTGTTATTTTGAACTATGGGGTACATTGTGGTCATGTGATATTGCAGAGCCATACTCCATATACATGTAGTTTTTAAGTTTTTGTGTTCACAAGAAATTGTTGACAAGGTGAAAACTTTAGGGTACCACATTTTCATTGTTGGGCCCTATTAGGAAATGATTTCTTTGGTATCTGCTTTCAATTTAGAACAAACAACAGTAAACCAGTATGGATACAATGTGTAAGACATTAAATGTACATGTAATTTACCAGTTCCATTGGCAGATTCAATTAAAGAACCTAGTGAGCGCGCTCACATACCCCACTGCTGTACCCATATAACATTACCATTGGCCATATCGTGGAAAATTCACCAAGTCATAAAACATGAATTAGATGTCCGAAAAGCCAGAAATCAAATCCCACAATATGGGACCACTACCTGAGGCTGCATGCAACATTTCAGAACCCTAATGTTTATAGTAGTTTCCCAGGAAACTGTGACAGAAATTTGATGACGGACGGACACACGGACCAGTCAAAACATTATACCCTTCGCCACTCTGTTGCATGGGGTATAAAAAGGTGACCCTGAGAGGTAAACATTACTCACAACAACCAGACATAAAAACTAGAAAAACTGTGAGCCGCAGCTCACAAACAAATACCCCCCACCCCCCAAAAAAATTAATCAGATAAAATTTAGAATAAGAGATGCACATCTACATTATGTCACAAAAATTGTGTGTAGGTTTCATGAAAATCCATCAAGGGGTTTAGGAGGAGTTGCAGATAAGAGATGAGTACCCCCATGTAGTCGAATGGCTAAGTCCATGTTTTGCTATGGGAAACCCCAAAAATCATTCTGATCAAATTTTAAAATAGTAGGTGCACATCTACATTATGTCACAAAGATTGTGTGTAAGTTTCATGAAAATCCACCAAGGGGTTTAGGAGGAGTTGCGTATAAGAGATGGGTACCCCCATGTAGTCGAAAGGCTAAGTCCATGTTTTGCTATGGGAAACCCCAAAAATCATTCTGATCAAATTTTAAAATAGTAGGTGCACATCTACATTATGTCACAAAGATTGTGTGTAAGTTTCATGAAAATCCACCAAGGGGTTTAGGAGGAGTTGCGGATAAGAGATGGGTACCCCAATGTAGTCGAATGGCTAAGTCCATGTTTTGCTATGGGAAACCCCAAAAATCATTCTGATCAAATTTTAAAATAGTAGGTGCACATCTACATTATGTCACAAAGGTTGTGTGTAAGTTTCATGAAAATCCACCAAGGGGTTTAGGAGGAGTTGCGGATAAGAGATGGGTACCCCCATGTAGTCGAATGGCTAAGTCCATGTTTTGCTATGGGAAACCCCAAAAATCATTCTGATCAAATTTTAAAATAGTAGGTGCACATCTACATTATGTCACAAAGATTGTGTGTAAGTTTCATGAAAATCCACCAAGGGGTTTAGGAGGAGTTGCGGATAAGAGATGGGTACCCCCATGTAGTCAAATGGCTAAGTCCATGTTTTGCTATGGGAAACCCCAAAAATCATTCTGATCAAATTTTAAAATAGTAGGTGCACATCTACATTATGTCACAAAGATTGTGTGTAAGTTTCATGAAAATCCACCAAGGGGTTTAGGAGGAGTTGCGGATAAAAGATTGGTACCCCCATGTAGTCGAATGGCTAAGTCCATGTTTTGCTATGGGAAACCCCAAAAATCATTCTGATCAAATTTTAAAATAGTAGGTGCACATCTACATTATGTCACAAAGATTGTGTGTAAGTTTCATGAAAATCCACCAAGGTGTTTAGGAGGAGTTGTGGATAAGAGATGGGTACCCTGAAGTGTAACGGAAGGACGGACGGAAGGACGGACGGACACCCCTATCACTATATACCCCCCACTTTTCAAAAGTGGGGGGTATAAAAATATATTTGCAATGCTTAATCCTTCAATGATGTAATGAACCGATTCCCAAGTTAATAAGAAAGTTTAAAAAGAAAAAAAAAGAAAATAAGTCATGAACCACCTGAAAAATATGAAAATAAACAAATCCAATAACTGTTATCCCTCAACAATATTGTTGGGGTTTAAAAACAAAATCAAACATACCATATTGATCCTCCTCTTTCTCCTCCTCCTCATCATCATTGTCAGCAGCCAAATCAAAGGGATCATCATCCTCAGACTCTTCTTCAACTGAAAAAGATCAATTACAATCTCATTTTTTAGGTAAAAGAGCTTTCCTTGATCACATTAGACAGCACTTATTCTCTAGTATGCAGCTCATAACAAGAGGCCCCTAAGGGCCTGAATCGCTCACCTGGTGCATATGTGTATCAACAGTAATGTAATTTCAGTGACAATCTTTAAATTTTGAAAAGTAAACATTGATATCTTGTTCAGAATCTCATAAATCCCTAGAAACCAAAATTCATCAAAATCTGTCGACTTATAAAATTAGGTAAATTTGGGTGACAGTCTTGGGCAGTCATTCTGAAATTTTCAAAAAAATGAAATTTGTCATCTTTTTGGAATCCAATTCATACCTAGTATACAAATTTTCATCAAAATCCAGGACCATTTTTTAAAATCAGCTAAATCTTGACACCATTTTGAAATTTTCAAAAACAAACATTGCCATCTTGTTTGGTATCTGATAATTACCCAATATATCAATTTTCCTCAAAATCTGGTAACGTTTAAATAATCAGTCAACATTTTTTTGAATGGCGGCCATTTTTAAACATTGTGCAAAGTTTTGCTGAATATGGTTTAGTAGTCTAAGAGGAGTTAAAGTTGGAAATGGCAACAAATTTTGATCATTTTTGTGACATTTTTCAAAATGACTGCCAAATGTTTCCAACTGATTTTAATTTATTTTCATAAAAGTGTAATACTAATTAGTCTCTACTAGCATACCAAGTTTCATCATGTTTGGTTCAGCAGTTTTTAAGATATCAGCATTCATATGCATCCATAGGGTACCCCTCTCAAAGGGTTGGCAATCTTAAAATGGCTGCAATTTGAAAATTCTGAACAATAGAATTGTTCCAGACACCCTAGAAAACATGTGTGTATAGTTTCATAAAAATTGAAGTAGTAGTCTTCAACAACTTAATGTTTAAAAAAAATGGGTAAAATTTCGGCATTTTTCTGACATTTTTCAAAATGGCCACTAATCATTTCCAACTGATTTTGATTTTTTTTCATACAGTTATAATATATATAAGTCTCAAGTCTCTACTATCATACAGTTTCATCAAATTTAGTTAGGTAGTTTCTGAGATAAAATCATTCAAATGCCAAAACGGGGTAGCCCTCTTAGAATGGCAGCCATTTTGAAAAATCTGAACGATGGAATTGTTACTGAAAAATAACCCAGATTTATTTAAGCGTCGTATTGCTGAAAAGAGCATGGTATTAATTTAAAACAGCCTGGTATAAATACAACGCTGTTAGGGGCTGGGGAGAACACTGTGTGAAATTCGGGTAAAAATCGCCCCAGTAGTCTTTGACAAGTTAATGTTACAGACCACAGACGTCAAGTGATGACAAAAACTACATCCAAAAATTATTAGCACAAAATCAGCATCCTTAATAAGTTCTGAATGGTTCTGTTTAATTTCAAAGTTAAAATGAGTTTCTTTTTCCACCTGATTTAGGCTTATTTGTTTGAATGGTGAGCAACATTAGTATGTCAAAAAAATTTGGACTAATTTATCAGCCCATAGATGGCTGAAAGGTAAACCAGGTCTCTCAGGTTGACATGCATTAAAAAGATAGGTTATTGGTGATTGCAATGTTTAGTCCTTGATCTAATGAAGCAGTGTACAAAATTTAATGATGATATGACGTGCAGTTTCAGAGAAATGAGAAATGTGTGTGAAAAGTATGACTGGCAAAGGAACGGCCCAAAAGTATATTGTGGATTCATTTATTTTCTTGGGTACCAATTTTCGTGGTTTGGCTAAAAATCGCAATGTTGTTGATGGTTTGGTCACTTCCTCCATTCATAGCAATGTTAAATTTGCATTTCGTTGGATATAAATTTTCGTGTGTCTGAACCATCCACAAAAACCACGAAAATTGCTATCCCACGAAAATTAATGAAACCACAGTTATATATACCTGCAGCAAAGTTGGCAGGGTATAAACAAGAGTTGACACAGTATATGTCTCGCCTGACGCGTGACTGCGGGGGTATACACGTAAAACCGTCCCCTCATCTGTTAGTACTTGTCGTTGTGAACCTACATACCAAACTTCATTGCTGTATGATGAGTAGTTCTTGAAATATCCATGTGGGCAAAAACCCTTACATGGGTACAAATGGACCTAAAATGTCAAAGTCGCTGACCCGTGACTGCAGGGGTATACACGTAAAACCGTCCCCTCATTTGTTAGTACTTGTCGTTGTTAACCTACATACCAAACTTCATTGCTGTATGATGAGTAGTTCTTGAAATATCCATGTGGGCAAAAACCCTTACATCAAATGTTGACGCCGCCGATGTCGGAAAAGCAATACCTATGTCTCGCCTTCCGCGACTTTCGTCGCAGGCGAGACAAAAAACTAGTCCTATAATATAAGACCTTCGGGTTCTATCATTTTCTATTGGATTTTTTCTTGACGAACCCAAGGTCTTATGCATGAGTGAAAAAAAGACGTAGCAGTTTCTTGCGGAACTTTCGGAATAAATATTGGGCTTAATTGGTCAAATTTGAATGCAAATTTCACATGTATGCAAAACACAACTGTTGTGAAACGATTTCAATCATAAAAACAAAACTTGAAGCATTTTGTTGGTCAAAAATAATGATTTAATTACACAAGATATATAAAATTTACCTGTTGTGTATTATGAATTAAATACCTTTAGTCAATGGTCAATTTTTGTTACTGTGAAATTACCTTTAGTTATAAGACTTCAGATTCGTCAAGGAAAATTCAGATAGAAAATGATAGAACCCGAATGTCTGATATTATAGGACTATAAAAAAACATATCAAATCAAAACCAAAAAAAAAAAAATCGGTAAAACACAAATACCCGAATTTCATCAAACAGGAAGTAGTTGACCGAAAGACCCTAATAGGAATCCCCCCATACTACCTGAGGCTGCATACAAAATTTCAGAACCCTACAATTAGGAGTTTCTAAGAAAACTGTTACGAAAGTTTTTTCCCCGCCCGCCCATCATTCACCATACTGTTTTCACATTCATGGAATTCGGGTAATAAGCTAAAATACAGTGAAACCTGTATAAACCAAAACCTGAACAAACTGAAAACCTCTAAAGATTATAATCTGCAGGTATATTGTGAAGTTAGCATCCTATTTCTTGGATTGAACAAAACATTTATGGAATTGTTTCACTATTCCAATTGTATATAAATAAATACTTTCAATTGAAAAAGGGTTCCGTTTAGATAGGTTTCACTGATTAAAATTCATAACAAAGAGTGAAAAAGGATCACATCCTGTTGATATTGCTGATTCAGATGGTTCATAATGTCAGAAAATCTCTCCAAGAACTTCATTATTTTGTGAAAATAAAATTCTAATGCAGTACAGCCTCTAACAAGTGACTTTACAGGTAATACAGTACTGCATTTTTGTAATTGGTCAAAAAGTTTGAATAGTTTAACATACTGATTGAACTGCTCCAATAATTTCATACAAAGTCACTGGTAAGAGACTGTAATTCTGATTATCAATTGAGAATATCTCAAGGCATCACATAAAAAAATGATCAATTTTATTTTGGTCATTCACAAAACCAATCTTCACCTCTGATATGTAAGGTCATAAAGGGGATAAAATTGTGATCATTATAATCATGTTTTATGGGATAGATTTATAATTAAAAGCCTACATCAATAGGGCTTCCCTAACATGTCGTCTGAAGATTGATTTTGCGATCATCAAAATCCTAATTGACACTCTGATATGTATATCCATCTTTTGGACAGTCCAACAGTTTTTCTTTTAAAAACAAAATTCCAGTTTGCAATTTCCGAAAACATATGAAAGCATCAACTCTATACTAACCACTGATTTGTTTATCCAAAGCCTAAAACAAATTATATTTCTGAGAAAAAAAAACCCAATCCCTATATAGCGACCTTAACTAACAAATTATTATTGTAAATAGTTTTTTAAGCCTTTTTCCACTTTTTTGTTCCAAGCCACAGAGTGATGATATTTTGTTTTAATATTTTCCTAATTTTGAGCTTATAATGGATAACCAGTGGCAGATCCAGAACTTCTGATAAGAGGGGGCCCGGCCCAGTCACGCTTCATTGATTCCCTATATAATCAACCAAATTTTTCTCAGTCAGACATTACTTCAAAAATTGAGTAAAGTCAATGCAGTCTGTGCCAAAAACTTTCTCAGCTACTAGCCCGAACCATGGAAATTTTCACAAAATTTTACTATATATTTAACAAATAAACTGTTGCACCTTGACAGTAAAAAATTGTCAAAATGAATGATTTGATCTACATATGAGGTGATGCACTTGCATACCAAATATCAATGGTATACCCTGAGTAGAAGTACTTAAACGAACGCAAGAAAAAACTGTACAAGTCATATAAAAAGTGTAAAATGTCAAAGTCAGTGGACCGTGACTGCAATAGCATGTGCATAAATTCACCTTGGATTTGATCTACAATTATGCTGATACACTTGCATACCAAATATCAATGGTCTACCATGAGTAGAAGTATTTAAACAGACGACAGAAAAAACTGTTACAAGTCATAAAACAGTGTAAAATGTCAAATGTCAGTGGACCGTGACTGCAGGGGCATATGCATAAATAGACCTTGGATTTGATTTACAATTATGCTGATGCACTCCCATACCAAATATCAATGGTCTACCATGAGTAGAAGTACTTAAACAGACGACAGAAAAAACTGTTACAAATTGTGGACGCCGCCGACGCCGCCGTCGGAAACACTATCCCTAAGTCTCGCCTTTCGCGACTTTCATCGCAGGGGAGACAAAAATCTATTAAGTTTTACTAGCCCACACAAATTTTTACAGTAGCCGAAAGCGTCGAGCTAGTTGCTAAAGGCACAGACTGTCAATGAACCATGAAAATGGGTCACAGTGACCTAATTTTGCCTGGATGTTGTTGGGCTACAATAAATACATCCATATGTAAAGTTAAATGACTCTAGTACATAAAGTTCTTAAGTAATGTTGATTTCCATATAAGTCGGATGTAAACTTCAAAAAGTCTCTAAGTCAGTGAACCATGAAAAATCGGTAACATTGACCTAATTTCATGTGGATGCTGTAGTATTCCCTCGCGAACATGCTTTGTTCATGAAAACGTGAAATTTAAACCACGCGAATATATCCCCTTTTACAGTAGTACCTGATGCCGCCAAAAAAGTTTTTCAGGGTCATCCCCATAGTCGTATCGTAGTTCTTCTCCTGATTGAATGTCTCTGGTAGCAAACAGACATAGTCTGGGATACTGGTTAAAAACTTTCATTTTCATTTTTGCATTGCACATACTGGTCCAATCTTCTGAATCGTTAACAAATTTTCCCAATCTGTTTGATTCGGATCCATCAATCCTAGAAAACAGAACTTTAACTTCATTTGATTATTAATTCAATAATGATCATCATGAAAGTTAGACGCCTCTCAATTAAGCTGATAGATCATGCCTGTATAACAACAATATGGGTCTGAAAATAATACAACATATTTCATGTATTTGTTTTTGAGTTATTTAGCAAAAATGGCTGTTTGACCCCTATGTTCTATTCTAAGTAACGGTGGCAATGTTTTCCATCAAATCGCTGTAAAATCAGAAACTTTATTTGGATTATAAACTGGTTTTGGTCCTTTTTGGTCCTTGATTCCTTTAGTAATACCATGCTATATGCTAATAGCCTTGTGAAACCCTACATTGTCAATAAAATGACTATGAAGTTATGGCATCTACATATGATACATGTACCAAATTTCAGAGGTCAAGCAGTTCATGTTAAACGGTCAAAACACAAACTCTTATATTGGCTAATATGCAGTGCTACTAAGTGGACCTAGGTTCAAAATACTGAACAACACTGCAGCGAATGCATCTATCAAAGGTCAAAGCATAAGTACATTGTAGTTTCTGTTAAGCAGTCGAGACAAAAATTTTACAATGTTGGACACTGCCACCTGGAAATATGACATTTTTAAATTGTGCTGACTTTCGTCGCAGGCGTAACAAATATACCATGATATATTTTTGAAATTATGGACCAAACATGAATTGAAAAACTAATTGACCAGAGATGGACTATAATATATACACCTAAAACTTTATTTCAAGGGGTATAATGATTTCACAGTATTTAATACATTTGTATGATAAAGTACAATAGACTGTTGTCTAATTTTATATAAAGCTTAACTTCTTAAATTTAACCATTTTAATATAGACTATAAATTTTTTTTGTTCTCACCACCATGATTTGTTGTTGAATGCATAGCCAAACAGAAAAGTTGAGTCTTTAAAGTCATCTGATTTTATTTCAGCATCAGTTTTCCTTGTGCCGCAATACTCTAATAAAAATTCCCCTTTCAAGAAGGATCTTGTGGCAAAAACACCAAACCCTGAAAAAAACATTGATTAAGGTTTCAGTACCCATTTTCATTTTTGCAAAAAAAGGGGGAGGGCTCAATACAAACTATCAATTGTCTATAAAACATAGATGCCATGACAGAATATATTTATAGTACATCCCTTCAAGTCACATGAGGGGAACAAGACTTACCCACGAGCTGCACATATACCACTACTACTCCCCGCATATGTCAGCTCTGTTTGTTAAGGACCATGGCCTAAAACTTGGTCAAAAATCATTGCATAAGACAGAAACTTATACTTGCTCAGTAACTCTACGAAGTTGACCCACATACCAAAAATCAGGTAAATATCTGCAAGCATTGAGAAAAGAGTGAGGAAAACTGTAATTTTAGCCATATTTAGTTTACAAAGTACAAGGGCCATTTACTCAGTCAAAAGTCATCTCACCAGAACATTTTTACTTGTTCCTGAGAAAACTGTTACAAAAATTTAATGAAAGAACCAAGTGAGCGCGCTCACATACCCCACTGCTGCCCCCATATAACATTACCATTGGCCCTATGGTGGAAAATTTCACCAAATCGTAAAACAGGAAGTAGATGTCCAATAGGTCTGAAATTGAATCCCACTAACTGAGGCTGCATACAAAATTTCAGAACCCTACCATTAATAGTCTCTGAGAAAACTTTGACGGAAATTATTATCACAGACAGACGGACGGACTGACTGACTGACGGACGGACCAGGCAAAAACATTATACCCTCCACAACTTCGTTGCGTGGGGTTTAATAATAATCCTATTGGAACAAGTCAGTAAACAAAAGAAGATAATATGTCCAGCAAACCTGATAAAGAATCCGGAGATACAGGACTCCAAAGGGAAGTTGCACACCAAATATGAATGAGTTCCTAAGAAAACTGGTACGAAAATTTAACATCCACCTTATTAGAGAAAAATTTCTCTAAGTCAGCACAAACTTGAAAATGTATACCAGAGTACAGTTAGACATTCTAAAGATGCATACCAAATTTTGAGAAATCGCTTGTGTACATCACTACGTTAACGTTGAAGCAGAGAGTATAAAATAAAAATAATAAAAATAACTGAGCCCTGCAGATTTTGTTTTATTCAATATTACATGTATATGTAGTGCCACTTACTCACCTATATATTTATTGATATATCTTTTCTCCAGCCCGTCTTTGTCCAACCCTGCCTGGCACCAGAACTGTGCGTCCTTGTCAGGAGATGTTCTTCTTCGACTGACCTATATAACAAAAGTTACAGGTTTAAAATCTCTAACATAAACATGATTGAAACAAGAAATTTGTGAGCTACTTTTCACTCAAAATACCCCCCCAAAAAAAAATCCCTGCTGAAATGCTCTGAGTAGGTGAACAGGAAATAAATCTGAAAACAAATCATTCATGATGCAAAGCTCCTTAGAAAACTGTTAAAGAGAAATCACAATATTGTTTTTGCGCAATGCACAGCGCAACATCACTGATTAACGAAGTTGCGCTGGTAGCTTCAAAATCAAGAAAATTTGACGAAAATGACAATGAGTTAAGCATGTAAATGAGGACGCCTTTCTTATTTGTACCGTGACCTATCTTGTTTTTCTTGCAAATCTTATCTATGAAATAGGATCTTTCTAATTATGAATTTCTATGAACTTCTGAGTTGCAGAGAGCTACAACTTGAAATAATTCCATAACAAAATCAATCTACTGATGAGAATATTGAATAAATAAACACATTCTAATAAAAACATATTAATTTTTATGACAATCAACTTTTTGGAAAGCCAGAAAACGTACGAGTCGGGAGATATCAAATTTGTTCTTGTGGTAAAAATATTTAGGCCAAGTAAAATTATTTAGTAGATTCTCATCCAACTTTTTTTAAAAATTGGGGCGGGTGGGAGGATTTTATTTTTTATTTATTATTTTAAGTCTGACTTTTTATAACCCATTATTTCAACAATGAATAACAGAATGACCTAAGTATTAAATTAAGATCATGACCTATCTATTATAGTTTTAGAGATACAGTCAAACCTGCTCGAGCGCACACCTTTAATAAACGGTCACCTGCACAAAACGGTCATTTCAAAACCCGCCCGACTGTTTTTCCTATATGTTTTAACTCGATTAAGCGGACACCTGTCTAACGCGGTCAGCGGTCACCCTTTTTCCGCCTAATTAAGATTTTCGTCTCCTCATAACGGCCATTTTGACCTGAAATCACGTGATTTTTAAGTCAAGATCATGTGTAATCCTGACAATTATTTACATTGGTTACGTACCGATCCCGTAGGGCTAAATCAATAATCTTGTTAATAAATTAATGAATATTGGTTCTCAAGAGTTCACCTTTTTATGAAATCAGTTTATTCAAAATTCTCAATGCAACAAGATGTCTCAAAAACGAAAAACTTTAACTTTAAATGAACGAAATGAAGCGTTGCAAAAATTGAATGCTGGTAAAAGTGCTAGAGCTGTCGCCAAAGAAATGGGTGTTGGAAAGACTCAAATCACGCAAATTTTGAAACGAAAGGCCGAAATTCTTGAAGATGTGGAAAATAACGTCGACGGTGATAGAAAAAGAAAGAGACACAAAACGGGAAACGAGGAAATTAACAATTTATGCTGGGAATGGTTTCAGGATGCTAGAGGACGAAACATTAACGTAACCGGGCCTTTGTTAAAAGAAAAGGCTTTGAAGTTCGCCTCCGATCTTGAAATAGAGACTTTTAAAGCCTCAAATGGATGGTTATCCTCGTTTCTGAAAAGACAAATATCGTTTTTGGAAAGATGAGCGGAGAGAGGGCCGATGTTGACGACGCTGTAGTGTCCGACTGGATTGCCAAACTTCCAGATCTTTGTAGAGGTTATGAACTTAAGGATATCTTTAACATGGATGAAACAGGATTGTTCTACAGGTACAGTAATAAATATTATTTTGTAAAATATAGCGTAACAATTTTTTTTTAACAGCATTTATATTTGATTGATTTAAATATCTGTTGTTACATAATTTATGCATTACACTATTCATTGATGATTTCGTTAATAGGACATTGATTGACACATTTATATCCCCCAATTAGCCTTAATCCTTTGAAGTGTTTACACAACCGTTAACTTACCTTGTTTGTCATTTTAAATTTGTTTTGACTAGACAGTGATCACATTAATCTGTTACTTATCAACATGATCAATACACAATCATTTCTCTGGTCTGAGTGCTTTGTTTTGTTTCATCTATGGTAGTTTTGTTGTAACCTTTATTCAGTTTTATTACAAATCTGTGTATTATTTTCAGAGATACCACTAGAGATACAATGCACGTAAAGGGAGATGATTGTGCTGGTGGAAAGAGATCAAAAGAGCGTATCACTGTTGCTCTCTGCGCTAGCATGACAGGGGAAAAGCTAACTCCGTTGGTGATTGCAAAATCAAACAACCCTAGGTGTTTCAAATCCATTAAAAAGGAGACATTACCTGTCACCTATAGAGCTAATAAGAAAGCTTGGATGAATCGTGCCTTAATGGAAGAGTGGTTAAAAACTTTAAACCGAAAAATGAGGAGACAAAAAAGAAAAATTTTGCTATTCCTTGATAATGCTCCATCACATCCAAAAATGGAACTTGATCATGTCGATTTGAAATTTCTCCCTCCAAACATAACATCTAAAGCACAACCTATGGACCAGGGAATTATCCAGTCAGTTAAGTTGAAATACCGAAAACGTCAATTGCAGCATATGATAAAGCAAATGGACAGACACAAAAGTAAGACTGGCAGCGTAATTCTCAAGGAAATTTCACTGTTAGATGCAATCTTCTGGATTAACAAGTCTTGGAATGAAGTTGAAACCTCCACCATTCAGAAATGTTTTAAGAACAGCGGTTTCAATGAAAACCTCAATATGATACAGGACACAGAAACTATTGAGCAGGCAGAAAACAATGACTGCAGTGATAGTGATGATGACGACGACGACATACCGCTTCGTGTAGTTCAGATGTCTAGAGCGATATTCGGCTGTGAATTTCAAGACCTGGTATCTCTTGATGAAAATCTTAAGACATGTTCAAGTGAAATGACTGATTGGGACTTGCCAGCTACTCAAATTTTGAAGGAAACAGCAGATGATACATGCGATAGTGATGCCGACGAGGACCCTGTCCAGGATAGTGAACCTGAAAAAACAGTTACGGTTTCTGAATTCCTAGAAATTGTGGAAAAAGCCAATCTGTTTACCAAACAAAATGGAAAAACACAAATGCTTGAAACCGTGATGGAATTAGAGGATCAATTCACTAATGACTTTATGATGGGAACCCAGAAACAGTCTAGAATAAGTGACTTTTTTGGGGCTATCTAGTTAACGTAAATGCATATAAACAACAGTGAAAACACAATGTACTGTATTTTAAAAATTATTTATTGACATATAGATTTATGTACATGTATTTACAATATATTTCATTGATTTAAATTGATAATAAATATTTTATTTTTTAAAACTTTTTAATGAATAATACAAATAAAAACAATATCAGTATACATACACTTGCTTACTACAATATGCATGGAAATATACTACATGTGTCTAGTCTAATATCTTTAAAATAGATCCCATATATGAAACCTCAATTAAGAGGTCACCTGTCTATAAAGGTCACTTTTAGTTTTCCCCTTAGGTGACTGCTTAAGACAGGTCTGACTGTATAAGCTAATTTATGTGATTTTACCCCTATGTTCTATTTTTAGTAATGGGGGCCATGTTTTTCATCAGATCGCTACAAAATTATAATCGTTTGTAGCCAATATGCCATAGAACATTACTACAAAGTTTCAAGAAAATCCATTCAGTAGTTTCTGTGAGAGGAGAAGATTTTTTAAAAAGTTTACGACGACAGACACATAAGCTCACCTATGGCCATAGGCCAGGTGAGCTAATAAAAAAAGTCCGGGCAGGAGATTTTCGAGGGGCGGGCGGGGATGAGAATCTAGCAATTAATTTTATTTGGCCTTACAGAGAAATGCAAATTTCAAGTTACCATAAAAACTTCAAATACTTGAATTTCTATCACCAGCAAAACTAGCTCTAGTTTCCAAAAAAAGTATGGGAACCTATAAATTTTCTTCTTCCATCTGAAAGTAAAGGTGATAGATAATGTACATGCAAAGTTTCAGGAACATCTGAATTTAAGCAGTCAGTGTGATTTCTCTTTAAGAAAATTAGAACATTGTGTCAAATGTCTGAGAAAACTGAAAAAATCCAACGATATTCAGGGACCCCAAACTGAATAAGGATATAGAAGCACATGGTACGAAACAAAGTTTGTGGGACATAATATGTAACAATCTTGGTTGGGATTATAATTCTGTATGGCCTAATCCCTAACTAGCCATTTTGAATTAAGTTAAACGTAAAATTTACATAGGTATTGAAAAATGCAAGAATTTGCCAATTTTAGCCAAATTACCATGGCAACAGAGTTTGACATTGATTTTCGGACATACCTACTTAAAACCCCACTGAGATTTTTATATATCTTGAACAACTAGGATAGTTCTTTAAGTGATATAAAAATAATGTATGAAAGCCTCATGCTCTTTCTGATATTTAAGGGTGTAATTAAATAGGCTAAAATGGGCATAATTTTGTTGGAAATTTGAACCAAAAATGGAGTCAAATCCTTCATATCTTGCAAAGCCTCGTTATGGTGTTATATATACATCAAATATTAATACTTGTTTGATATTATCAATAATGCTCCAAATTAAACAAATTAAAAAGAAAAACTGAAAATACCACAATTTTCAATAAAATAGGGGGGATTTAAAATGGCCAATTTTCATTCATTTCAAAAGGCCCAAAATGGCCGCCGTCATTACCATGGCAATGGACGTGAAAATTTTGAAACCAGTGGTAATTTTGGTGGTTTTGGGTAAAAAAATAGCCTATATAGCATGTATAGTGAAAATGAGTAAAATCGGAGATATGCAATTTCCAGGTTTTTTTGGTGCTTACAGAGAATGCATGTTAAGTCTTAAAACAGGAAGTAGATGTCCAACAGATGGGAAAAAAAATCCCAACATATATATGGGATCATGTCCTGATTCTGCTTACAAAATTTCAAAATCCTACAATAGTTAACATTGACCCTACGGAAGGAAAAATTGATTAAGCCGTAACACAGAAAGTAGATGTCTAGCAGACACGAAAATCAATCTCGAGGATTAGGACTACCATATGCATCTGATGCTGCATACATAATTTCACAACCTTATCAATAGTCTCTGACAGAATGTTTGGTGTTCACAGACGGACAGACCAACTGACTGACCGACCAGTCAAAAACATACCCTCCGCAACCTCGTGGGGTATAAAAATGCTGACCTTCCAATCCCATTTATTGCTGTTCTCTCAATCAATGCCTGAGTTATCAGATGAACTCCCTCATCAATTGTTTTCAACTGGTGTTTGGAGGATTAAATATTCCTATTGCTAAGTATTAAACTTTAGATGTAATTTACCTGAGATTTTCACCTTGAGTTGAAGGTGTAACAGCAATAATTAATTAGTATCAGGTCGAAACAGACATAATATTTTGAGTCTTGTTTGATAATTTACCTTTGAAGGTCCACCACTGGTAAAAGGTTGTCCACCAGTACCTGTTTTGCTTATAGATCTTTTTAGCTACAATAAAAAATAGTGCAACATGAGTTCTTGTTTTTGATTTGACCAAAGAGTTTTCAACAACATGAACAAACTAGAAAATGTGTCTGTAAGCCACGGATGGTCCTCCCGTCCAACAACCAAGAACCTTAATGATAACTCAATCATAAAATGTAGGTCACAGTGACCTAATTCTTATTGGGTCGTGACAGGGAACCCAATACACACCCACTGGTGTAATATCATTGACCTACTACATGTAGTACCTGAGATATGGACCTTAACAAAGAGCTTAATCAGAGTCAATCATGCGTAAATTGCAGGTCACAGTGACCTAATTCCTGTTGGGTCGTGTCAGGGTACCCAAGACACACCCACTAGTGTAATAATTATTGATCTACTATATGTAGTACCTGAGATATGGACCTTAACCAAGAACTTAACCAAAGTGTTACGGACGGACGTACGTACGCACAGACGGACAAGGGTAAAACTATATGTCCGACCCACATACGTGGTCAGGCCATAAAAATATGCATGTAGTAAGATTTAAGAAATTTGCCTCACATTAACTCTTAGAGACCAACATTTATCATGATCATTTTCTTCTATTTTGGTGCGTTTTCCGGTGAAGACAGCCCAGTGAAGACAGCCGGGTGCGACGCTATCTTCACTGGGTCAACATCACGCGACGTTGTCTTCACTGGGGTATATTATGACGTCAGACTTTTATTCATCTTTTGCAGTAAATAAGCTTGTAAAATAGAAGAAACAGGCACTTAGTTACATAGTGTATATTGAAGAATTCGGGGATATCTTCCACTCTTGGGAGAAATTCTGCATCTGTAACTTGTTCCGCTACGCTCCACTCGGTAAAAACGGAATCCTATTAGTAGGGATGCCAGCTAATAATCTAACTTCTGTTAGGTCTCATGAAAAGCGTGTTAAAAAATAAATTACGCACGAGTAAAATCATATTTGCCCTTCAAAATGTACAATTTTACGATACAATGCATATCTATTATTCTTTAAAACTATTTTCCCTCCTCTCATAATTTCCAAATACATCACCAATGATAACTCGATTTTATTTACAGTCAGACATCAATTATTATTGTTACCATAAAAGTTTACCTATTGAACATATCCTGTACAGTACATTGTTGGGACATCTCAAAGTTGTTTTTATTTATAAATAAACAACATAAATGATCATGGTATAAGGATCGTCATAATAGAAAAATGAAAACACACATATAAAATGTACATTAAGTTTAAAGTACAGTATTAAATATTGTTCGGACCAAAAAGTATTGATTTTAAACAATTATAAGACCAATTAGCCTCAGAGTACAACAAAAGCAACCTGTCATACAGACCGTAAATATAAACAACCTGAATGATCTCCCGTTGATATTGTAAAGAAACATCTTGCATTTGACGAAAAAAGTGTGGGAAATCGGCGGGTTCGTGCGTTGGGAAAACCGTTTATAAATTCTACTTTTAAGACATTTATGCATTGATTTGTGAACCCTTCTTGCTAAAACCTGTAGAGGATATGAAAAATTTTGCTATTTTGGCCGTTATCTTCGATTGAATTTCTGCAAAATATACCTATCAAAAACCTTGACTATATATATACAATGCTTTTGATATGGATAAAAAGGCAAATAGCTTAAGGATTTATTAAATACCAGTAGCTTACATGAGATATATTGATTAAATTGTATGAATTATGTTTGTCATATGAACAGCATGCCAAGTCGGAAGTGCTTGAGTTATCGTTCATAAGCCTTAGTACGCTTCCCTACTATTAGTCTCCCCTCCCTGACTGCCTAGGTATAGAAAGGTATATGTATTACTGTATTAATGTAGGTAGGGAAAATATTTTCCCCCAACAGAGTATAATGAAAGAACCTAGTGAGCACGCTCAGGTACCCCACGTGGACCCTTATTTCGACAGATCAAAGAATGCATCCCAAAGTATGGGTTGGATTTTGGAAACCCTATACATAGCATTGTCATCTTTTTCGAAATCCTATAAGGCCACAGTTAAAATATTTCAGTTTGCCCAAACCAGACCATGGTTCTCTAGATTGTGTAGATAGGGAGGCAAATACTTTTTTTTATTTTGATAAATTTCTAAGATACATTTGTATCATACATAATTTAATAAAACATGATATAGAAAAGAAGCAAAATGATACATGTAATTGTATTGACAGTAAATTTAGGAATGATGCCGAGTGAAGCAAGCCTTGAAAAAAAATATTGGAAGATAATCGCTACAAAAATCATGAAACAGAAACATGGCAAGAAAAGCATTTAGTTTGAGATTATCTTTTTTAAATAAGTAAATCTGCCAAAACATCAATAAAAAGAATTTGATAGGAGCCATATATTTTGGTAAGTAGGGTTTGGGCAAACAAACAATATTTTTATTTTGGCCCAAATACCTAGAATATCAATTTTCGTTAAAATCTGTGAAAATTGAAGAATCCGCTAAGAATGGCTGCCATATTAGGCCTAAAAAAATAAATTGTTTTGTTCTGGTTTCATGTCTGAAAAAATTAGGTAGGGTAGGCATTTTAATTCTTTATTTTACATTTTTTTTTACATAGGCTTTATGGGGAAAATGTTTTGACTTTAACAGTGCTTGTCAAAAAATGCTATAAAAAAATTAGGTTTCACCCTCAAAGTTACATGTAGGTAGGGTAGGGAAACCAGAACCAAACCATTTATTTTTTTAGGCCTAATAGGTGGCTATTTTGAAATTTTCAAACGTGAACATCATCTTGCCTTGTTCACCATCCCATAAATACACTGTACACCAATTTTCGTCAAAATCTGTACACGTTGAAAAATCAGCTAAATATAGTGGCCATCTTGGCAGCCATTTTGAAATTTTCAAAAATAAACCGTGAAATAAAGACTGCCCAAAAATTTGAATTTCACATTTTACAGTACTAATATACATGTATCTCTACTACATATGTATCATACTTGTAACCAAGTTTCATCAAATTTGGTCCAGTACTTTCTGAGATTCAAATATAAGCATTCATATGTCGCAATGGGGTACCCCTCTTAGAACAGCGCCATATTTTGAACAATCTGAACGATAGAATTGTTCCAGACAGTAGAGAACATGTGTGTAAAGTTTCGTAAAAATCGGCCCAGTGGTCTTTGACAAGTTATTATTTGAAAAAGTTTACAGACGACAGACGAGGACAAAGCCAAGTGATACTTAATAGCCAGGTGTCAGAGCTAAAAAGTAAGGACCCTAAACTTTCTTTAGGACTTCAACTGTGACATTCTTTTCACAAGTGGTCATGATGAAATTGATTTTTGTCTGTATTTACTTACAGCACATTTTCCTCTCGAGAGTGCAGACATCTCTGGAGTCAGCTCTTGACATCTCTTGACAAAAACACTTCTTAAATCTACAAGAAAAAAAAACAAGTCATAAATCTGAGATTGCAAGCAGATTTCAAAAGGTCTCCAAAACAAAACAAAACAGTCCCTCTTGCAGCATCAATTTGTGTTTAAATCAACTGCCTATTAATTTATCCATGGCAGTGTTTTTGAAATTCGTTGGACTTGCCGGTCCCGAGGGCAAAAATCTATAAGGACTGGCAAAAATTTCTAGAATGCCAGTCCTATGTCCCGCAAAAAAATATTTCTTTCTGTTTATCCCAAAAGGTTCAGTCTGGTAACAAAATTCTTGGGTCCAGCAAAAATTTTCATTGTGCGGGGTCTATGTCTGGAAGCTTAAAGATAAATTTCAATAAGTCTGCCATGTGATTTTTAGGTTAGCGTTTTTCAATTTTAATCCATCGAAAATAAACTTATCGTTGTAAAATCTTCTTCTAACAGCAGTGTTTGAAAAGAGCGGTGTCCCACTCATCAATAGCGACTACTTTTTCTTGCGGTATTTATATACATTGTATAAATCAAGTCATTGCTTGGTCATTTTTTTTTTGGTACTTACATTAAAATTTGCACATGCTCGTTTTTATACGGGCGCAGCCCGCTTAAGTACTGTAATTCTGTCAAAAATAAAAATTGGTTCAGTATGACTATGGCTTCATTTCTAGTCTGGTGGCCGCCATTTTGTTTGTTGTAGATAGGGGTGCGTCTTTTTACCACAGGCCACCACTGCTCACCACAGGCCATCTAAATTATACCACAGGCCACCTCATGGGTTTACCTGGCTTTTTTGGGAAAAAGGACCCTGGGAGAAAATTGGGATTTTTGTATCGGCATTTGCATGAAATTGGGAAAAAACAACACAATTGGGAAAATAAACATTTGGTGTGGTTTCCACCATTGAAGACTTTGTGGGGACCCATAATTTGGCATAAATGCTTTATTATACTCTGTATGTTTGATGTATTGTTCTATTTAAGACATTTCCCCATATCCCTTCTTTTTTTATTAGTTAATAATTTTATTTTTCTGTTCTTTAGGTTTCTGATTCCACTAAGGCCCTTTTTTAATAACTTGGTTTACAGAATTTTTTCTGAAAAAAAAAAATAATGAAATTATTCCAGCTGCTTACATCACTCCTAGATTGCCTGATAACCATTCAAATCGAAGTGCAGGTCTGAGGTGATAAGGTTTACTCCCAATGCACTGGAAAGTACTAGTGTTCCATTTAATCACTAGAACCAACAAGTTATCTGGAAATTTACCCAATTTATCACCTTCGTCAACTTTTGGTCGCCATCCCTTGAAAAGAGAAGGGTACTGACAGAGCAGGGGAGGGAAACAGCCTGAAACACATATTCTCGTAACTTCTCTGATTTTTTTATTGACAAATGAAAAATTCTGTACGGCGAAAATAAAACTTCGATAGAAAACGAGATGGAACGCCATTAAAATTCGAACAGGCATCCGCTGGTCTGCATCTTTAGAATATTTTTAATAGATTGGGAAACGGCATCATTGGGAATTTTAGCAGTAGAAATTGGGAAAAAATAGACTATTTCTCATTGGGAAAGGGTCCGAATAACGGACCCTACGAGATCCTAGATAAATCCATGCACCTAGAATATTTACTTGCGCCCGTTCAAGGCAATTGCCTATTTCATATTAGTAAACATTGGCAGGCTTTTGATACTGATATCATGGGTATACATCTGGCTTCCTTTGCTAATGGGCAACAGTGAAACAAAGCATAACCCTTTTGCTTGCATTTCGTGGCGGTTGTGTTTCACTCCCACAAATATTCATCTTCATCATTTATCATGTTTATAGGTGCTACATCTGAGAAATTTTCTTTTGTGTTTATCAACTGAAGTATATACATGTAACATAGTATTTGTCTTTAAAACAAGAGGCCCCTAAGGGCCTGAAGCGCTCACCTGGGATCCAAGTAAATGAAGGGAAATTCTCTTCAAATGATAAGATGTTCCTTTTAGCATATTGTCACTAAAGAACTTTTAGTTTAGTTCTGTAGTTTTTAAAATATAAGCGTACTACAGCCGTTCAAATAACGGTTTCAGGTTTCGGTTTTAGTTTTTTGTGTGTTATTGTTTTTAGTTTTTGATTGTTTCTTGTCTGTTCGTGTCTTGTTTCAAGGATTTGTAAACGTCCAAGGATTTCGAGTTTGGAATATGGATACAACTTTGGTTACAATGTACCTTCATTTTACTTTCAGGGAACGGCGACCATTTTGATATGGCGGCCATTTTGAAAAATTTGAAACAATAGAATTGTTACCAATACCCTATAAAACAATTGGGTAAAGTTTGGTTAAAATCGGTCAATAGTTTGGGAGAAGCTAAAGTTTTAAAATTTTGTCGAATTTCGGTCATTTTTCCAATATTTTTCAAAATGGCCGCAAATCGCTTCCAACCGATTTTGATTTTTTACCATAAATTAATAGTACTAATTAGTCTCTACAAACATACCAAGTTTCAACAAATTTGGTTCTGTAGTTTTTGAGATATAAGCATTCAAATGCGGTTTCGGGGTATCCCTCTTTGAACGGCGGCCATTTTGAAAAATTTGAAACGATAGAATTGTAGCCAATACCCTATAGAACAATTGTGTAAAGTTTGGTTGGAATCAGTGCAGAAGTTAAGAACGAGTTAACATTTGAAAGGTTTACAGACAACGCCAAGTGATGCCAATACCTCACATGGCCTTTCGCCAGGTGAGCTAAAAAAAAATATTTTCCTTACCTACCGACCCATGAGTTGCAGTCATGAGTCGGAAACAGCAAACAAACAATATTTTAATTATGGCCTGATATACCAGTGATTCCAAAGGTCTTTTGGCTATTTCTGGACCGAATCTGTATTTTTCTACTTTTTGATATTATTTAAATAATATGAAAAAGGCAATTGCCTTGAACGGGCGCAAGTAAATATTCGGGGGAATATATCATTGAGAGGCTCCCAAGGAAACGGCGCAAAGATATTGAAGAGGCATGCGCACCTTAGAAATTTTAGTAACTTTAGTAATTTTACACATAATATACGGAAATCATATGGGTTGGGTCATTTTACGCTCAACATTTATTAGGCGTAAAAAGACCCAACCCATGTCATTTCTGCAAAATATTCGTAACTATTGAAGTTATTGCTTAGATAAAGTTTCTGAATTTTTTACTGAAATTTTTACTTTACATTTGCCATTGCCTGACAACCTTTGGAATCACTGATATACTCATTTTTCAAATGTTACAATATAACTCTGAAAAATGCTCTATCAACAGGGTTCTCGGGGACGCGCCGTGCGTCCAGGACGCATCAATCATCATTTTGGACTCCCAATGTTTGTTTGTGTGCGTCGTGGGGACTCTTGAATAATCCTCAACACTAACAAGTGATAATTGCTATCATGTGAGGACTATGACCCTGTACCAAGTCTTAAAAACTTCATGATCCGAGGCTAAACGTAGAATCAAATAAAATTGCATTTTGACATACACAAAATGTTTCTGTAGATAATGTTTTACATAAATTAAATATGATTATATAAATTGTTTTTTTAATAAGTACATGTATTGTACAGTAGCTACAAAAGGCCATTAAAATTACTTTGTATTCATTGTCTTTAGAAATAGAAGAGATATGGAATTATATGTCATTACAAATAAACATGCATATGTTATGTACTAGGGAGTGTAACGATACCACTTCCAAATCAAAAAAATGTAAAAAGGACCAATAGAGCTACGATCCGCAGCTATGCATTACTAGTTTCATGAAAAATAAGAAATGCTAAAAAAAATTATGACGAGAATCGTTTCTGTAAAATGGCCAGATCTACGTGCCGGCCAGTACTCATTTACCCGTGATTAGGCTACGGTGTGCCTATTTTCATATTATTTACCGACATATTGTGGATCCCTACCTGATTTCCAACTAATTTCAACATATTCGTTCCTGAAATATTTTATCTGATGGATGCCGCCATTTTACAAATTTATTTCCATTGCGCATGCGTCATTTTTTTTCCATTGCAAGGTGTGTGTCGTTCTGTTGCGGCTATCGGAGTGGGTGTCAGAAAATTCTGATACACACCAGCATCCTACACAAATTAAGATTTAAGCAGATTTGGATAGAAATGATCAAAAGTTAATAAATCTGCTGGTTTGGAATGTCACTACGTGTGTAAACGTAGTGGGATCCGAAAACGTAGTGGGATACAACGTGTGTAATCATACTTTAGTAGTGACATTCAGGTACACACAAACACACACACACACACACACAAAAAACATTTCTCAAAACATTTGACAAGTATGATATTAACACCAAGACATAGATTTTTTGTAAATAATTCATTTAGAAAATGAAAAATAATAAGAGCATTGTGAAGGAACTTCATTTGCTATTATTACGGAAGCACCATTTGATTATAATAACATTCATTTTGTGGACCTGTGCGCACATTTTAAACATGAAATGCGCGGTATGTGCTTGGGTCCACGCTTTTACACACCAAAATAACTACAAAATATAGCATTCAATGTATAATTATGTTTAGTCTTTATAAGTACTGCTTTTTATTTTTGAAAAATAATCTAAGAGCTCAATTATTTGCTTCTATAATGTGTATCTACCTAAGCGTATTTTAATAAAACCCGGTAGCGCTCCATGTTGAAAATGTGAGCAAAAGTCTACGCTTTTACACACCAATAAGACTCAAAAATATTGCATCCAGTGTATATAATTGCATTCCGATAAAACAGGTAAAATGGTTGCATAGTAAATTGCACGAAATGCATGGGTTTCAAATTACTACACCTAGATCGTTGTTCATGTGGCACGTGCTATTAAATTTCGTCGAGAAATTGAATTGCATTATTAACCAATCGAAACTGTTGTTATAAATTTGAATGTAATTGTCTTTATATAAAATTACAATCAGGCCTTGTGATAACCATATCTTTGCCATCTCCATTTTGATTTTTAATTTCATCCTACCCTAACTTACAAAAATCAAAAGGCTACTCACTGATTAATTTAAAAACAAACATTTATTAAGGTTTCTATTTAACAGATTTTAAAGAGTCTCTTGGGAGAGAATTGCACCTACAAATGGACAGTGCAAGCAACAACAAGAACTGCTATATGATTGGTTTTTGTGGCGTTTTAGTTGCAAAAAAAATTTTCAATGAGGTACTATAATAGCAATGAATATTTTAACAAGCATGATTATATTTGGTGGATGATGCTTGTTGTAATTCTTAATATAGCCAACTGCACAACTTTTAAAAAAGCAAATTATAACCAAATAAAAAAAAAAACATTTAAGGAATGACCACAATATTTATTTCTGTTTATGAAGAATGTGACCCACGTTACACAAAAGTGCCACATTTTTAAGTGTTATTTTGAATAGACAGAAAAAATATTGTGGTCATTTCTTATACAATCAATTAAAATTACATATTTTCTCAATTCAAAAATAATATAAAAATGAAAAACTGATTTCAAATCAATTTATCAATTAAATTCCCCGTTTTGAACCCCACCTGTTCAGAAACCTTATTTATTAAAATAAAACAAGTTTTCATATTGTTAGCATACCACATCTGAATTTTTTATTTCATGGTATTATCTTTAGCACGTTTCAAGCATTCACATTGATCTTGATCTTAAATTAATTTATGAAAAATGTAATTATAAGAATGGAATGTTTGTATTTTGATGTTTCATATAGACGTGGAATACCGCTGACCGGGGTCGCGCATTTGTAACATGAAAATGTGCTACGGTCAACGGTTTTACACGCCAAATACACACATCCAATTTTCAAAATGATATTGCAGAAAGTTTGCAACCATTATGCAGGTTTTTGCAAATCATAATACGTTAAGTTATTCAAAGTAGAACATAATAGAAATAAGAAATATGATTGATCATGGAAGATGGATATATTGTAAAGAAACTGGCTTATGTCATTTTAACCAGAAATTATAATATCTAAAAATATACCGGGTGGAACGTCCAAATCTACATTTTTCACCAGACAAGAAAAACCATCCCTGTTTCTATTCAGAACAAACATCTGGTTAAAATTTTAATGATGATGCGAATTGAATCACCACAATGACAACATTGCTTAAATTATAACAAAACACAATGTTTTTAGAAAATTAGTTCAGTGAGAGCCAAACAGTGTTAGAAAGGTTACACTTAATGCACATAAGGCTTATATTTGAATACTAGTACGCTTCTGATGTTTTTGATAACTGCGGAACAACAAACGCTGAAGAAGAAAAAAAAACTTCAATTTGAAGCGGCCCGTATTGTGCCGTTACTCCCTTTTTTCTGAAGATCATCAGAACTAAATAAGAAGTTGGCATGGGAACGTCTTATAGATGGAAGAAAAAAAGTTACAATCTTTTTGATAATATCCTAAGCGGGAATGCACCAACGTACTTATCTAAACTTATTCCAACAAATTTACAATTAACGTCTATTGGCACAGCTATGATCTCATTTTAAACATAATCTCTCCAATGCCACAATATTGCGCTACTATGGCTTTATGTGTATGAGCATTTAATTGTGACAAAGGCACTTGGATCTAAGATTTAATTTTTCAATTTATTTTGTCTGTAAAAAAATCCGACCCTTATTACATTATAAGTAATAGGGTTACAATGTTTATATATTACTCACAATAAATACATAATAAATCCACTTTGAAATGGAAATGATATAATTGTACCTTTTTGTAGACTATCAATAACAGCAGAATCTTTTGTGCCATAGACAATAAAGTAAAAAAATATCAGATTATAAAACAGCACTTATATTGAAGGAATACCAGGGTCCGATAAAACTTACTGAGTTTCGATGCTCTGCATCCTTCTTCAACTTTAATTCTTAATATCATATAAAAGTCTAAAAGATTTATTCTAATTTGATTTAATACTATAATAAAAGGATTTCCACACATCATTGTCATTTTCATCTTTATCATCGTTGTCATCCTATATATATAAAAGTTTGAACCCTTTTCTTGCCTATTATGCATGCAAATATTCTTATTTTTTTAGGTCTATCTGCATATGTTACCGGTTGGGCATACCCACGAGGTTTGTGTACATGTAATGGTCTATAGTTTAATTATCGAAACTTCAAAGATAATATTTCTGTTGATGAGTGGTTACTCCTTGAAACATGTATATACAGCATAACCAAGTTACCCGTTTTATACCTGTTTTGCCACTGGCATATGTATTATACAATATCTTCTACCCTTCACTGTTTTGTAATTACATTTAACCTGCATACATTTAACATGCGGCAATTCTATTGGATAATTGCCCGATTTAATTGTCGCATTTTAAACATGAAAAAATGTGCTACGGTCAACGATTTTACACGCACATGAAACATCTAAATAGAAACATCCAATTATTAAATAAACCAGACAAATTAAACTGTAATTCGGTTTTAGATTTTACCTCTAAAATGAATTCTTTTCTTAAACGTTATATCACCGAAAGAAAAGTTACATTATTTACAAAGTAAAATTCCAAATATATATTTTCAATACATTTATACATTTTGTAACTGTAGGACGTAGATGCAATGTTCCACAACATAGCGGATATGCTGAAGATAGATGTTATCACATTTGACGGTAATGCTCTGTACAAGAAATTTTCAGATCTAGATTGATGAAATAAATTTTAAGCCAAAAACGGTTTCTTACTTGTCGTTGAAAATTTCCGATTATTAAATTCAAAATTGTTTCTTTTCTTGTTCTGCACATGGTCGACACCTCGTAGCTGGATGTGGCTTTTAGGTTCAAATTTTTTGGTTTTGAGTACTTTTGGTTCAGTTTTTTTTGGTCCTTGACTATCCACTGTTTTGATACAAATGCTGCTGATGGGAGTTTCTTGAAATATTCATATACAGCATAACTAAATTATCCGTCTTCATGTATACTTTTTTTGTATTTGTATTTCATATTCATTCTTCCAATGAATTTAGATGTTAACCGTCCAACTATTTTTATACTGCGATCGTTCAATATGGGTTTTCAAAATTTACTGACCGTACATCGATATGTGATATACCGACAATATAAGAACACATCACTTTTTATCGTTTGCTTATATTTTGGCCAAATTTGTTTCGTCAAACTCGGGTAATACGTTTGTGTTTTTATTATCAATTCGCCTTTAAAAATTAAAGTAGAACATCGACATCGTAGTAACACATACTCCGCTTGATATCAAGTTGCAATGGAAGATTTTTTAACTTTGTGTAATGTTTACGATAGCAACAAAGTACGAAGTATATACAGTGTCAAAATAACACTTAGACTTTACCTATACCTGTATAATTTCATATGATCTTAGAATTTACAAATAAGGTGATAATCTACCGTAACAATGGCACAGCTATGATCTTATTTTTAAACATAATCTCTCCAACGCCACAATATTGCGCTACTATGGCTTTATGTGTATGAGCATTTAATTGGTACAAAGGCACTTGGGTCTAAGATTTAATTTTTCAATTTATTTTGTCTGTAAAAAAATCCGACCCTTATTACATTATAAGTAATAGGGTTACAATGTTTATATATTACTCACAATAAATACATACATGTAATAAAATCCTAGATGCAAGCGGCTGTAATTTTTGGTCCTTCATTTGCTCAAGTTAAATCGGAAAAGGGTAGAACTATTGACTCAGTTGACCTGATATTCCAAGCATTGACTGCCAGAAACTTGAAAAAAAATAACTGGGCATAGGGTAAGGGTTTATGTTTAAGGGTAGGGGTTAGGGTTTAGGGTTAGGGTTAAGGTTAAAGCAACCAAAATTGAAAATGTTTGAAGGCTAACATACAGATTGTCTCACAAGCGTTAGTAATGTTTGGTCCTTCATTTGTCCAATATAATCAGAAAAGGAAAGAACTATTTACCCAGTTGAACTGATATTCCTATCATTGACTGCAAGAACATAAAAAAATGGGCATAGGGTTAGGGTATGGTTTAGGGTTTTGGTTAGGGTTAGGGGTAAGGGTTAGGATTAAAGCTACCAAAAAATGAAAATGTCTGGATGTTAACAGACAATTTGTCTCACAATGAATACAAAATAAAATACTACATCCAAAGCGTCTGTAACTTGTGGTCCTTCATTTGGTCCAATATAATGGGAAAATAGTAAAAATATTGACTCAGTTAAACTGCTATTTCTAGCATTGACTGCAAGAAACTTAAACATAAAATAATTGGACATAGGGTTAGGGTTAGGGGTCTGGGGTAGGGTTAGGGTTAAAGCATCCAAAATTTGAAATGTTTGAAGGCTAACAGACAGTTTGTTTCACAATAAATACATAATAAAATCCTAGATCAAAGCGTCTGTACAGTTGAACTGATATTCTTAGCATTGACTGCAAGAAACATGAAAAAATTAATTTGGCATAGGATAAGGGTTAGGTATAGGATAAGGGTCAGGGTTAAGTTTTTAGGGCTAGGGTTAGGGTTAAGTGTTAGGGTTAGGATTAGGATAAAAGCAACCGAAATTGAAAATGTTTGGAGGCTAACAAACAATTTGTCTCACAATAAATACTAAGCGTCTGTAATTTTTTGTCCTTCATTTGTTCCAATATAATTGGAAAAGGGAGAACTGTTGACGCATTTGGACTGATATTCCTAGCATTGACTGCAAGAAACATTAAAAAAATAATTGGGCATAGGTTTAGGGTTACGGTTAGGGTTTACGTTAGGGTTGGGGTTAGGGGTTAGGGTTAGGGTTAGGGGCTAGGGTTGGGGTTAGGGTTAAAGCAATGTTTGGATGTTCATTTTTGATCCTTCATTTGTTCCAATATAATCGGAAAAGGGTAGAAATATTAACTCAGTTGAACTGATTGATATTCCTAGCATTGACTGCAAGAAACATGAAAACATGAAAAAAATTATTAAGCATAGGGTAAGGAATAGGTTTAGATAAGGCTTAGGGTTAGGGTTAGGGTTTTGGTGAACAGTTTTGAAGCTAACAGACAGTTTGTCTCGTAATAATTGCATAATAAAATCCTGGATCCAAGCGTTAGTAATGTATGGTCCATCATTTGTCCAATGTAATCGGAAAAGGGAAAAATCATTGACTCAGTTGAACTGATATTCTTAGCATTGACTGCAAGAAACATGAAAAAAAAATAATTGGGCATAGGTTTAGGGTTAGGGTAAGGGTTTAGGTAAGGGTTAGCGTTTAGGGTTTAGGGTTTAGGGTTAGGGTTAGGGTGAGGGTTAGGGATTAGGGGTTAGGGTTAGTAGTTAGGGTTAGGGTTAAAGTAACCAAAAATTTAAAATGTTTTGAGGCTAACAGAAAATTTGTTTACAATAAATACATAATAAAATCCTAGATCCAAAACGTCTGTAATTTTTGGTCATTCATTTGTTCCAATATAATCGAAAAAGGGTAGAACTAGGCACTGACTGCAAGAAAATAAAAAAAAAATAACTAGGTATAAGTTTAGGGTAACGGTTAGGGTTTACGTTAGGGTTTAGGCTAGGGTTAGGGTTTAGGGTTAGGGTTTAGGGTTAGGGTTTAGGGTTAGGGTTAGGGGTAGGGCTAGGGTTAGGGTTAGGGTTAAAGCAATGTTTGGAGGTTCATAAACAATGTGTCTCACAAAAATACAAAATAAAACCCTGGATCCCAGCGTCTGTAATTTTTGGTCCTTCATTTGTTCAAATATAATCGGAAAAAGGTAGAAGGTTAGGGTTAGGGTTAAAGCCTAACTGCCGGTTTTCCAAGAACGCGTGTAAGTACCTATTTCTTCCGTAACAAAATTATTTACTCTAAAATCCGAAAGTTTTAAATAATATTGCATTTCATTGGTCGACATCATCGATCAATATCAGTACCGGCGGTTTTTATTGGGTAATTGACCAGTGTGAGATCGCTGCAGTGCTTGCATCTCAACCTGGTCATCTCACACTGAAAGGAGTAAAGCTATGTACGAAAGAAATGTCATTTCGTTTGGGAGCAGGCTAAAAATAGAACATTTTCCGGAGAGGATATGCAAGAAGTAAAGGTCCTAGAAATACTCCCATTAAAGCAGCAAGCATGTATCAAAACTCAATAGATTTGACATGTCTGTGTTACACATATATAGTATTATCCAAATATATACAGTTTTTACAAAAAAATCAATTTTTTTTAGAAAAATATAGAAATTTTAAATACCTACATTGGAAATTCATAGGACTATTTTCACATACGTTCCAAATCTGATTGGTCGATTTTTTGGTTCGTAACATTTAATGAACTTGTATCGATATATTTAACGTATGAATGTATTTATAGATTCTTATACTTTGAATAGACCTTGTACAACAGATTCAAAAAGTGGGATTCATCAAATCTGCTAAAAGCATTTCCACAGTTTGGGATGTCAAGACCTGGCTAGAGCCAACACTTAAAGGATGCCATTCCTTCAATGATTGTTTCCACATTCAAATTCACGAAAACGACCGTAAGTAGATGTTCAGGTAATAAAATGGGCAAAAACGTGTAACAATTGTACAGAAGTCGGGAAAGGCACAGATAAAATCAGTCCAAGCAATATTTGAATACAATATTTTTTAGTATAAAGCACATTTTTAATGAAGCGCGGTAGCTCAAAAATATTGCATTCAATGTATATAATTACATTCCGATAAAAAATATTAAATGTTTGCACAGAAAAAAGCACGAATTGCATGGTTTATCTTTTTTAAAATTACTCCGCTAGTCGTTGTTAAGGTGGCACGTACTAGTGAGTTTCATCGAAAAATAAAATTGCATTAATCAATAGAAATTGGCGTTATAAATTAATGTTATTATATCAACAAATAACACACCAAAAAACATAATATGTGTAAATGAATAAAACGACCACAATGCAATCCTCACCAATTATTTAAGGCGTGAATATGTGCTTCGGAAGGATGAGTAGTTTCTGCTTGTTGCGCACACACAAAAAAATCCGTTAAGCGCACTTCAAATCTGGTAAAAACAAATACCAAACATACACTCTTTTACAAACTTCAATCTACACTGTCATGACTGTATGATTATCTAAAATATAGAAACCTCACATTCGCCTGCATCAATGCACTCCACTTGTGCTATTAGATATTCCTATTGGCAAAAAGTTTCATTTGAACGAAAAAAAATCATGAGCGATTTTTTTAACTACTAAATTACAGGACGACCACTTTACTTTTGTACTGTAAAAGCATACATGATATATATGTATATATATAGACTAAGCAAACAAACCTAATACGCACTTAAGCAGCTGAATTCATTTAATCTAGTAATTTTGTCACTGTAGTTTATGATCAGTGTTCATCAAATTTTCATCTTTCTGTTTATGCTGTTTTTCTAACCAAGTTTTTTAACACATTTAATTGTTTGGTATACCGGTAGTTGAAATAATTTATCAATATTTTATCAAGATTTATGACAGATCTGCATTGCAATTTATCGCTTATGAAAAAAATAAACGAGGATATGATTATTTTATTAAGGTAGTCAAATCGTATGGCATTATAAAAAATGGTCAAAGAACAGATGGCTACCTGACCCTACTGATAATGAAACATACATACAAGAAGAAGACAGAAATGGGATTTTGATTTTCAACGTACACAAATATAAACACTTCTAAAAGGATACGAATCTGTAGTTTATTAATCCCTCCTTTTTATTCAAGCCTGTTTTATAATTATTTTCTAAAGCAGAAATCCTTCTGATATGTTTTCCGTGCTTGATTTTTTTGTTATCCATGATAATGCTTCATCCAATCTCTTATTCAGAATGCTATATGCATTGAATATTTTTAGTACAGAGACATACAAATTGATAAACAAATAATAATCGTTGATAAAAATCTCAATTAAATGTCACTTCTCCTTTTATTTTCTTTAGAATAATTCCCCGCCTGTTGGATTGCCATCAGAACTAAATCCAACATGGTCAGAAGACAGCATAAAACAGCTCGAAATGAATAGTAAAAAGTTGATAGACAGTGGTCTGTTAAATGAGCAGGAGAGAGAGTGGTGGGAAAACGTATCAACTGACCAACTACAAGGGCCTTCAAATGAGGTACTTTTCAAAATACTACAGATGATGACACCAAAATAATTTTATATTTCAAGCAATGATTTATCATATTGTCTTTCCCTGTATCAACCACTGCATTTTACTGGTGGATGTTTTTTTACAATATTATTTCCGGTTTATTACACCCCACGCAAACAAAGTTTGGGGGGTATATAGGAAACGACCTGTCTGTCTGTCTGTCTGTCTGTTATTCTTCAACAAAAATTTTCTGTAATTATACATTGAATGCAATATTTTTGAGTTTTATTGGTGTGTAAAAGCGTGGACCTAAGCACATTTTTTAATGAAGCGTGGTACCGCTTCATGTTGAAAATGTGCCCAAAGGTCCACGCTTCATTAAAAATGTGCTAAGTTACACGCTTTTACACACCAATAAACCTCAAAAATATTGCATTCAATGTATAACTTTTATGTCCTTTCTGTCAATAACACTTCAATTGGTAGATGGATTCCTCCAATTTATCCTCCAGAATTGGAGATTAAAGAGACCACCGAATCCAATTGCTTAACCTCTTTCTTGGATTTGCACCTCAAATTTGACCCAGGTGGTCATCTCAGTATAAAAAAATTACGATAAACGAGACAATTTAAATTTTCAAATTATTAATTTTCCTAATCTACAGAGCAATATACCTACTTCCCCTGCATACGGTGTTTATATTTCACAACTTATTCGATATGCCAGAGCTTGCACACATTTCACAGTTTTTTTTTAACAGACACCGATTTCTTCGTGACCGACTTTTGGAGCAGGGCTATAAAAAATACATCTAATACGATCCCTAAAGAAATTCTTTCTTCGTTATCAGCCACTAGTAGAAAAGTTCAAAATTGAGTTAAAAGATGGGGCTCCCGCAGGGTACCCCCCTCAGGTCACAAGGTCGCTTTTAAAAGGGGCATGAGTTTGCAAGGTCGCTTTTAAAAGGCATATTTTGGCGGAGGTCGCAGGTCGTTTTTTGGCTTAGGTCGATTTTATGAAGTGTAGGTCGGAAGTCGCCCTTAAAAAGCCCTCAGGTCGCAGGTCGTTTTTAACCGTGCGGGAGCCACAAAGATATGGTGGTTAATTGTTTAAATTAGATTTTGACTGGTCTGCTGTACTGAGATGATCACCTCAATATCCCTATCGTGTCTAACAACCATGTTGTAATCTATGGTCATTATCGGATTATAAGATCGCAATGGATGAGGGAGTCTTGGCGCCATAAAACCTAGTTTAACCCACCATTTCGATTGAAATGCCTGTACCAAGTCAGGACCATTGCGATCCACCAATTCTCCGGTATGACTGATTCGTTTTTGTCATCTTGACTATGAGATTGATCATTCAAGTTCGGTAGCTTTATTATTACCTTTATTTTCAACTTCTTCATTCTTATATGTTACAGATACCACAGTTTCCTTTAAATAAACTTACTGGTATAGGCGCCGTAAGATGTGGACAATTACCCGAGACAATTGTACGTCTGCATGACCAGCAAGAAAGGGTTAATGTTGTATGTATTACATGTATAGCCTTATAAAAATAATATATTATTAGGTTTTTTGTAATATATTTTAGATCATTACAAACATTCAATTCTTATAATTACATTTTAATGTTGTTTTTTCTAATTTTTCATTTTGCTCTATGGTGTATGTTTGTGTATTTTTATTTGCACATTTAGATTCATATGAGAATTCAAATTGCGAGAATTTATCTGGATAAAAACAAATTTTAGCTGTGCGTATAGTAAAGTCATGACCCGGCTACGACCACATGAAACCAGTGACATTTCATGGAGGTATAAAAGACGATTCAAGGTGTCAATTAACCAATAGCATTACTGCATTTTTATTATATGCACGGAAAATGTAATTATGATTATTTCGGTAGAGCAATTTTTTTTAATTTATCTGTTTCTGCATGTAGGTGTATTCAGGAAAGTATTTGCCCCCAGCTAAACGGCAAAAATTAGGACAGCAAGACAAAACAGAGGTGCCGATAGACATTGAAGAAGGTATTTATTGAGAATATAAAAATTTGGTTTTCACCTGTGTGCAAAGATCGAAGGGTGAATTCCTCCATCCGTCCGTCGGGGTTTCTGAATCACAAAAACCAAACATTATTTTTTCCTGAAATATTACACAGTGCTTACATACAATATAATTCCATTTAGAAATTTAGGGTCCAAAGTGGAACAATAGCCACATTTTCTTTGTTACAACACTCACTTGTTCTGGTTTTCCAAATGCTAATAAACTTTACAGTCATGCTAGTAACTATATTAGGAAAGATGGGACTGATTGTGGGCATCTCCTTACTTCGTTTAGAAATAAGGGACCCAAAAGGTTCAACACGAAGCTTTTGATGGCTTTCCATGATACATTTAGTCTTGATTGACTGATGCATGCCTTTGACATTTTAGGATTATGTTTCTTAATAGCCCTGTCACACTATAACGTTTTAGCCAACGTGTGCCTACATCCTAGAATATATTTGAAAGCACTGGTGTACGTTGCATAAGTTTTGTATAACAAATACGTTAGCGAACGTCAGTGTGCGTTGATGAATGTCGAGTGGGTCGCAAAATTTTGAATATGCTTAAAATTTCCGACGTTGCCGACGTGTTAAAAATAATTAATCGAACGTTAGAAATAAGTCAGAAGAATGTTATATACACGCTGATGTACGCTATGAAGTAGTTTTCGAACGTTAAAATGTGTGTGATGAACGTCGAACAAGAATAAACGAACATTTAACATCTGTCTATCAATGGTCTACCGCACGTCTAGCGTCAGTCTAACGACCAAGTAACCTTTTTAACGTGTACAGAGCGCACAGAACGTTATTGTAACGAACATGGAGCGCTTGAACCCCGCATTTTATAAGTAAAATTAATTATAAAGGGAGAAGTCAATTTCAAAACCTTAAAATACCAATTCAAACCTTGAAAAAATATATATATATATATTTATATTTACAAAAAACATGAACGAACCAAAACAAAATCTTGAATAAAACAAGGTTAACTTAGATGGTCTGGAAGGGAAAGTAATTCATGCAACTTGTAATACACCCATCTTGTTGTCGGTGGACATTTTTGTGTAAAAAAAAATAATGAACAAGATAAATCTGTGAGCTAATGCTCACTAGCAATACCCCCGCTACGTATCAAGTATTGTTTTCTAAAACATTAATTTTACCTTTTTGTTTATCCTATACATATTGTTGTTTACAAAATGACCTGTCATTATGAATATTTTAGTTCATTGATATCAATACTTCATAGGTTATGTACAATATATGAAAGAAAAACAGTTATTGGTATCTGCTGTCCTAAAATTACTGAAAATTGATAAAAATTCAATGCTTGAAGAAAAACAGTCTAGTCTTTTTCCACTACAATTTAAAATAACTTTATCCACGGCACAGCTAGATGGACATGGAAATGGTCAGAATAATGAACAGGTATTACATCTGTAATTTCCGATTCATCAAAGTCTTTATTCACAAAAACACGATCAGGTGACCCTCCTCTTCTGTGTGTTGGTAATTGAACATACTCAATAAATCCATGGTATTGTGTCAAATTTGTTAATGTTTTGGATCTTGGATCAGTATTTTTCAAGTTGTAGTCACCACATATAATAGTAGGTACAGCATTAGTAGGAGTAAGAGTAATAAGACTATCCAACTGCTGAAAGAATTCCTCATTTTGTGTATTAGGAGGAGCATATATCAGAAGAACTATCAATCGTTTTTCTGGATTCATCCTGTACGACAACAAAAGACACTGGTACTGCAAAGTAATACCTTCACATCTCATTTCTGATACGACTCGAAATGACTTTTTGACATAGGTAGCAACTCCACCTTGTGGTCTCTTGTGTTGGATAAAGTAGTCCTGGCGATACAATTCATACTCTGGACTAAGCTCAAGACTGTCAGTTGAGGTACTTGCTGTAAGCCATGTTTCAGAAATGGCTACAATGTCACTGGTGTTAATGTATTGGTCTACTGAAAGGCATTTGAAATGAGGATGAAGTGAATTGATGTTAAGAATACTGATCTTAAAGAAACTGTCTAATGGTACTCTTACAGAAAGAGGAATACACAGTTTGAACTTCCTATCTTTCCTTATTCTCTCCATTTCTTTTACTGTTCTAGGATCTGAGCTGATTTTCGATGATTGGAAGTCACCTAAAATGTAAAGTCCTTCCTTAGTTTTAACTCTGCTAAGAGCTGTATACATCTGTCCAGCTTTAAATGTTCCATTCATTGAGACTACTAATTCATCCACAGTTCTACCCTGGGCTTTATGAATGGTAACTCCCCATGCGAGGGTTAAGGGAAACTGTGTACGTTTTGCTGTAATTTTTCTGTGTTTTACTGTTACCTCATGAACTGCAATAGGGGTGGATACTTTGTCTGGTATTATCCTCAGAAGTTTTGATCTCAGTTTCTCTCCAACTCGTTTCTCATCAAATTGAACCAACACATATTTAGGCTTATATTCAATGAACTGTGGATCAGATGATTCTGGATGGTGAGGTAAAAACCCAGTTACTGTTCCAGTGGCTGAGTTAGTCAATCCATCACTGGTATCTACATTGGTGGTCATCATGACTCTGGCACCTTCAGCTATTTTCAGCTCTTGCAACATTCCACCAGGTTTTTTCTTTTCATCAAACACAATGTTCTCTATACGACCAGTTTGTTGATCGGTTTTTGAATCAATAGCTGTCACTGTAATAACTGGTGATTCTATTCTCTCCAACATTTTGTTGTTATGGTTGTCAACATCTTTGTTGAAAGCAAATATATGAAGTGCCCATATTGGATATGATGAAGAAGAAGCGTCAGTCTCTCTGGTTTTGATTAGTTTTATATCTTCCTCTGTATGCTTTGACAATCTTATTCTGTTGAGAGCTTCAGCAAATTGAACATCATCTTTTTGTCGCATTATTTGGTGAAGTTCCAATACACTGAAATTTTTCTTCCACAGAGAACCATACAGTGATGCAATACTATCAGAGACTGGATCAAACACAGGCTTTTGGGCAACTGGTGGCAATTGTGAGAGGTCACCTACTGCTAATACTGATACTCCACCAAAAGGCTCATCGGATGTCATGATCTCTGACAGACGTCTGTGGACAGTATATAGGTGATCAGCTCCAACCATGGAGATTTCATCTATAATCAAAAGGCAAAGATTACCTAATTTTCCTCTCATAATCGATAGTTGCTCCCCTGAGAGTCTAATATAGTCATCCCGTTTAGACATATTCACAGGTAAATTGAATGCAGAATGAAGTGTGTGGCCCTCAATATTAAACGCAGCAACACCAGTGAATGCACAAACCATCACTACAATGTCATCAACTCCTTGTCCTACACCTAACAATCTGTTGGCTGTCTGTACAATAGTTCTTATGAGATGTGACTTGCCGGTTCCTGCACCACCAGAAATAAAGATGTGAAAAGGCTTTGGACGTTTTGCCGTTTTATAAGTCATTGACAATTCTATACACCATTCAACTATAAACTGGTGAATTTCCAGTTGTTCAGAATTTAAAGACACTGTCATATCTAGCCACTGTTGAGTTGATATCTTTCTGTTGTCCAATTCATACCGATATTGAACTAATCCAAGATCTGAAGTTTCACTTCCATGGGCCGGAACAATTGCTTCAAACTCTGGATCCTGTTGTGCTCCTATTGTTCTATCCTCTCTTTCCTGTTGTTCTGTTTGAGGAGCTAGTAATGCCCAGGCATCCTCAGGTGGTCCGTTTTCTTGAAGTTCTTCTACAGCCTGTGTGTAGTCCTCATTGTTGGGTTCATAAAAATTCATTTTTTCACAAAAATCAGGTCTACAGTTCATGTACTTTGTTTTGTAAGTTCCATCATCATCAAGGAGGTCTCTATTTTCATCTCTCCATGGCTTGTAAAGTAAAAGCTTTGAATGATAATACTGTTCAGGTTGTTTCAATACGGAAAACTGATGGCATCTGATGATGACTGGTCTGGAACGCAAAGACATGGTAGTGGATTTGTTTTTTAACTTAATGGTTTTAGGTAGATTGTCAATAGCCGCAACAAAGGCTGGGTCAAGTGAATCTTCGTCTAACAAGTCTGGGTCTGGTTCAGCATTTACTTTCCGAGCATATGAATAGTTAGCAGCAAAGTCTGCAAGGCATACATGTTCAATACTATCAGGTCTTTGCTGATACTTTTCCAACATTCCTTCTTGGTAAAGGTTCTCATCATCATCATCCAGCTCTTGTATTACCTTCATAGGTTTCAATAGTTTGGTTCTATTTTCAACTAAATCTGTGTGAAGGAAAATGATCTGACGTGATCCTTTGGTTAATGGTAATGGCAATAATCTATATACAGCCTCTTGTGCGCTAACTTCACGATGGGACAGGAATTTCTTCGATACAGTCTCCATCATCTTCTTTGGTCCAGCTGGTGCAGAGTTCTTGCTAACAGACTTTAACACATCACCCAATGTTTTCTCAGGTTTGCTTACATAGGATGCCACATACATTATACAGGCATAGACATTTGTGACATATTGGAGGTCAAGGTTTGCCTGCCAAGCTTTCATCAGAGTTGGACTAAAGTTGTTAGTAAAGCAGTCAGGTGGATTGCGACGGTACAGAATAGCCGGTTGTCCGAGGTTTTGGAAAGGAGAATCTGCATTTTGTTCCATGGGTTCTGCATGTGAAGGAGTGAGTATGGCACTGAACTGTTCTAATCAGTACTGCAAGTTGATCATCATCAGAGGGAAGGGAGCAGGAAATGTATTTATCAATAAAGGAAGCTACATCTTCTGGTGTGTTCTTTGATAGAGATGGTGCATTTTTTACCCAAAGAAGCATATGGCAGTGTGGTGAGCCTCTCTGCTGAAATTCAATCCTGTACTTATAGTCTTGTATTTCTCCAATTGGCTTTGACTTTCCAAGAACAAGTGTTGACATGAACAGTTGTAAGCGATGATCAAAATGCCTGGCAGCTGTAACTGGATTAGTGCGCAACCATGTGCTTTTCTGTTCCCACGTCATGTTTTCAATTTGTTCATCTGACAGGCTTTGATTTTGTTGAGCAGCTATCACTTGGATGGTGTCTTTCCACTTCATGTCAGCAGACGACAATGTAAGGAACCAGGTACAGCTTCCGAGCTGTCTTATCATCCCCAGGAGATCATACAGTAGTTTGTTGAAAAAGGCTGGAGATCCACGTACATTTTGTAGGAAATGGTAACTTAGGTCAGTACGTGCCAAGCGCCTCATTTCTTCTACATTTTTTATCTGACCTGCTGTAATTTTCTCCACCTGATGTTGTCCTTTACACTTTTGCATTGCTATACTGAGACAGTCAGCTACCTTCTTAGCTTCGCTTCGGTATTGAGCATAAAACAGATACTCTGTGGAGGCTGCAAATCTGTTGTCACAATTCAATATTCTTTGATTAAAGTATTTTACCAAAGAAATTGGTCTCTCACGTTGACTGTCAAAACCAAATATTCCAGATGGGAATAAAGTTGGAAAGGCCATTTCCTCACTGTGTTTATCCACAAACATTCCTATTGGCCTTTTACCTTCCCCTGGTGCTAAGTTCAGTAAAAAATCGTTATCTGCACTAATATCTTTAGGCTGAAGACAAGAATCATATGGAAGACCATTAATTTCTGTTCTATCTTCTATCTCATTATCACTTCATTCGCTGTAAGATTCAGGTTCTTGTTCCATAGGTTGATCAGTGTCATTGGACGCACTAGACAGAACATGCAATGTGCCATTGTCATTTTCTGGATTGCTATTGCTAGTCAACGCCTCCCACAATGGTTGGTTATCAGCAGTACAGTCCTCTTTCCAGTTATCATTGATTATTACATCCTGATAATGAGGGTTCTTCTCCACATCCTTTAGGTATTGTAATGATTCCATTATTTTCCATGGTCTAATTGATTGCACAATGACATGACCTCTATACTCTATCTTACGTTTAAGTTTCACTGTAATACATGATGAAGATGATGGAAGGCGTGGCAGAATGGAACATGTCTCCTCAGGATTTACTGGCACATTTACGACGCAGCCGTGTACAGCTTTCTGCTTTCCACGAGGCAAAGCAAGAATCTTCATGAAAGGAATTCTTCTGCTGATCAAAGTTGCTTCAAGTGTTGATAAATCATTTAACTGTTCTGGTATATCATCAAGAGACAATGAATTAGCTACAGCTTGCACTGGCATCAGGTTGCGCTTCAAATTCCAACTGCAAGTGTTACATATGTACTGTTCACCATCAACACTTCTTTTTTGTGTATTAGATGCTTCTAACAAATACTTGTCACACATAGAAAAGGTGGGTTCATTGTACAGAACAACACATTCTCTGTACATAAGTCTATGGCAAAGTTGGTCCGTTTCTTATTGTCTGCAAAAATGTTTGTACTGCATTGTCTGAGGATGATGTTTTTACTGCTCTCTGTACTTTCTTCTGATTTCTATTTTTTTCTCTACACAAAGTCTTTTCTTTTTCATCTAGGGATTTTCTTTTGTCTTGCTTTCGTTTCTGATCTTTTTTGTCCAGTTTTTTCTTTGTTTCTTCATCTAGGGATTTTCTTTTGTCTTGCTTTCGTTTCTGATCTTTTTTGTCCAGTTTTTTCTTTGTTTCTTCATCTAGAGATTTTCTTTTGTCTTGCTTTCGTTTCTGATCTTTTTTGTCCAATTTTTTCTTTGTTTCTTCATCTAGGGATTTTCTTTTGTCTTTCATTCTCCTTGTAGCAGTTTCTTTAAGTTCATTTCTTGCATCTTCATCTAGGGATTTTCTTTTGTCTTGCTTTCGTTTCTGATCTTTTTTGTCCAGTTCTTTCTTTGTTTCTTCATCTAGGGATTTTCTTTTGTCTTGCTTTCGTTTCTGATCTTTTTTGTCCAGTTCTTTCTTTGTTTCTTCATCTAGGGATTTTCTTTTGTCTTGCTTTCGTTTCTGATCTCTTTTGTCCAGTTTTTTCTTTGTTTCTTCATCTAGGGATTTTCTCTTATCTGCTTTTCGCTGTTGATCTGTTATTTTCAACATTTCTTTTTTATCTTTTGTAAGGTTCTTTCTCCATTTAGCTACACGCATGCTGCTAGGATTTTTGAAAGTACTTTTTTCATCTTCTTCACCATCACTGTCACAACTTTGGTGAATATTTTCGTTTCTATAATGAATTTCCTGAACTTTCCATTTTCTTTGAATCATTATCTCTCTTTCTATGAAAGCATACTCTGGTGCTTGGTGGTGGGCTAGTTTCAATTTTTTTGATGACTCTGAACTAGTAGTAGCATCAGTAGACCATTTCAATGACTTTAATGACTTTGAATTATTTGTAGCACTAGCAGCCGGTCCCAATGTTTCTGACTTTGAAATACTTGTAGCACTAGAAGCCTGTCTCAGAGTTTCTGACTTTGAAATACTTGTAGCACTAGTAGAGGGTCCAATTGATTTTGAAGACTTTGAAGTACTTGTAGCAGTAGTAGAGGGTCCAATTGATTCTGAAGACTTTGAAGTACTTGTAGCACTAGTAGAGGGTCCAATTGATTTTGAAGACTTTGAAGTACTTGTAGCAGTAGTAGAGGGTCCAATTGATTCTGAAGACTTTGAAGTACTTGTAGCAGTAGTAGATGGTCCAATTGATTCTGAAGACTTTGAAGTACTTGTAGCAGTAGTAGATGGTCCAATTGATTCTGAAGACTTTGAAGTACTTGTAGCAGTAGTAGAGGGTCCCAATGTTTCTGAAGACTTTGAAGTACTTGTAGCAGTAGTAGATGGTCCAATTGATTTTGAAGACTTTGAAGTACTTGTAGCAGTAGAAGAGGGTCCCAATGTTTCTGAAGACTTTGAAGTACTTGTAGCAGTAGTAGATGGTCCAATTGATTCTGAAGACTTTGAAGTACTTGTAGCAGTAGTAGAGAATCTCAATGTCTCTGACGATTTTGAACTTCTTGCAGCACTAGAAGCCGGTCTAAATGATTCTCTTTCACGTTTTATTCTTTCTTTTTTCTTTTGATCACTCGACTTTTTAGTTCTTGGCATTTTTAGGTCAGTCTGAAATTAAGTAATAAATTTTAATACGTTTGTAAAAACATTACCACATGAAATGCTTAGCTTATGTCATAATTATGTGAAAAAATTTACACTTTCTATGTAAATGTATTATTCAAAAGTGATTAAATGAGCAAAAGCAAATATATTTGTTTAAGAAAAGAATCTATAAAAAATTGAAAAGCAGCTAAGCATCATGTGATAACAATTAATTATCTTCATCTGTTCATCTCTGTCTTTAAAATCTGAAAGAAGAAAAAAATAATAAATAAAAGTTAAGACATATCATGTATATTTATTGTTTCCCATTTCTAAGAGGGACAAAATGTGTTCCATTATGTCAACTATGAGAAAAATACTAAGTATTTGGTAAACAGGAAGTAATTGACCTAGGAGCATGGAATTGGTATACACCATATGGTACTATAGGAGAAAGCTATACCCAAAATATCAGACCTCTACCTCATGCAGTTGCTAAGAAAACTGTGACGGAAATTTTGAATGTATGTACACTATGTGTAAAAACCTAAGTATTCGGTAAACAGGAAGTAGTTGACCTAGGAGCATGAAATCGGTATACACCATATGGTACTATAGGAGAAAGCTATACCCAAAATATCAAACCTCTGCGTCATGTAGTTGCTAAGAAAACTGTGACGGAAATTTTGAATGTATGTACACTATGTGTAAAAACCTAAGTATTGGGTAAACAGGAAATAGTTGACCTAGGAGCATGAAATTGGTATACACCATATGGTACTATAAGAGAAAGGTATACCCAAAATATCCGACCTCTGCGTCATGTAGTTGCTAAGAAAACTGTAACGGAAATTTTGAATGTATGTACACTATGTGTAAAAACCTAAGTATTCGGTAAACAGGAAGTAGTTGACCTAGGAGCATGAAATCGGTATACACAATATGGTACTATTGGAGAAAGGTATACCCAAAATATCAGACCTCTGCGTCATGTAGTTGCTGAGAAAACTGTGACGGAAAATATGTTACGGACGGACGGACGGACGAACGGACGGACGGACAAGGGTAAAACAGTATACCCCCCTCTTCTTCGAAGCGGGGGTATAAATACAACGAGTCAAGACAGTCTAACATCAAAATAACATTTTTTAATTTTTAAGCACACATGTTCTCCTCTTTGAAGGACATCCGTCATGCTGTCGGTGATCATTTAAGATTAGTCAAGTGCTTTAAAAAAGATGCTACAACAACTCTGTAGACCGACATTTCTTACATGTACGTGTATATACTCATTTGAGATTTTAAGCGTTTTTTAAGAGGCGCATTTATTGCGCTACATATTATGGACATAACATAATATAAAATTTATATTAATTCTCATTCATTAAGACTGAGTGCAAAAATCATCCCTTTTGGTTAAAAAAAAAACGTTCAGTTTCAGAATAATTATACATTCATATTACCAGAACGCCGAAAACTTAAAATTTTATAACCGATACTAAAGTTACATTTATCTATATTTGTTCACATTTGAGACACATAATAGATCTATTCGGGCTATTGTAGAAGAAAAAAATACCTGGCTCTCCTCACTGAGTGCAGAAGTTATAAGTTAGACGGTAGTGTTAATGCGTTGTGAGTTGTCATACATGCGTTAGACAATTGTCAAGTACGCTAATAAGTTTTGAATAAGTTTTTAGTGCGTTGTAGGTAGGTAGTCTGACGCTTTGGGTTCGTTGACCAAGATATTTTTTTTGAAACTTTTTACAGCAAATGCCAACGTGTCCCAACGTTTTAGAAAATTATTCGAACGTTTGGTACACGCAGGGCCAGACATCGACTGCTGTTTTTTTTTTCATTAGACTGTTTACGTTTGTGCTAAGTAGTTTTGTCTTTGCCATCTTGGACGAATGCCCCATTGGTACCTTAAACCTCTTCAAGTATAAATTTGATCATAAGATGAAGAAGTCCGTGTGTCTCTGATAACATTAAAATTTTTATGTTGGGTTTTTTAAGAGTAATTTGGGGGGGGTTATTAGACCATAAATATAGATAAAATAAACCCTGCATCATGAACAGGTGTTTATCACCGAAATTATCGGGTCAGTACGGTGGCGTAGCACAGTGTAGCACGTGTTTTATCAGTGCGCACAAAAAAAGTTCCCTATAAATAATATAGGACTTTTTAAATCTTGAGATCGATTTTATCACTGGTTAATTGGTTCACCCTTCGGGTTCACATTAAACCAGTGATAAGCTCGATCTTAAGATTCAAAAGTCCTATATTCTATAAAGGTTTACATATATTCGCCACAAAAATTTAGCAAAAAACTAAAATAATATCTTTTTCATAAATAAAGGTAATAACAAAATAACAGAACTTTGAGAATCATCTCAAATATCCATAAGACAAGACTAAACATATTAAAATTCTGTTAATTAAATCGGCGTTTTAATATTTACACTGTTAATCACATTGCAAGTGACGTCCGTGCAACATACACTTCATTGTTGTATTCCGGTTTCAACTGGTTCTTTATGATATTAGGCATAGTTTAAATGATCGTCAATCCAATATATTTTTTTCGACTTTGTAAAATATGGACAAAGATTGCAATAACATGAACCAAATTTTCTTCCTTTCAATTCAAATATTACTTATAATTTGCTGAAATTCATTTATTATTATTTGACATTTTCTGTTCCTTTTTTTCAGGTAACAGATTTCCAATAACAACGAGAAGTGGGAGAAGTGCCACAAAATTTGTTACAATAAAGTAATGCATGCTACATTTGTTCAATTCCATATGTTAATCAGATTTACATTTGTACCAGAGTCAATTTACCATCACTATGTCACATTCTTTTATTTATTGTTGCTACAGGTTATAGTGATATTAGTGTTATGTTGATTTCCATATGATTATTGTCATGTGTTGTGAAGTTTCTTTGTTATGTTTCGTCATGTATTATTATGTCCCAACTGAGATTTTGTCGAATAAAAAAATAATTGATTGGTGAAACTATTGGTTGATATAAGTCATTCACCCACTCGTGTGCCCTTAAAGCCAAAGTTTATCTATTGCTACATGAAGTTGAACAGAATAATTGTATCATCACCATAAATATTATTACTTGTCCCACTGACTTGTCCTGTTTGTACAAGTTTGGAGTTATATCTATTGTTCTATTTGAACATTCAAAGGTCGTGCTCAAGTAAAAACTGGAGTAATGAATTAAAATACGACACAACATATTTGTCAATGCTTGAAAACCTATAAACTTACCAAAGTAAAGAGTAAATTTAAAAATATACATGTAGATAAAATGAATGTGAAACCAATACAGAAGGTGGAAATGCCAACATTCTGACACAAAAACAAAAACAATCAGCATATACCAGGTCGGACCGGAAAACCGAAATCGAACAAATAAAACAGCAACCAGCATACAACAAGTCAGAATTCTTGCATACGGAACTCAAAATCACAAATAATTTATATACTCAGCAACACAAATAACGCACCACTTCTTTCCATCCAGGATTCTTTTAAAAGTTTTAATAACTCGCTTATGCAAAAAAATAAATTAAACTAAATTCAAAACCAAGCCATTATTTCTGAAGTTGGCACCAGTGCGCTTACGGCTAAACTTTTGATAACAAAGTCTAAGATTGATCATTTCAAAAATGCGTGTTTCTGAAATGTTTGGCTCGTTTTTGTGAAAATTAATCTCTGTCACACATTTTCTGATTACATTTTTAAATTAGAATCAAATGTTCTAAAAATTAGTGAATTTTTCATTTTTGGGTTAAAAAACTCTTTTTTTAGAAATTCTTAAACGAAAAATTAGAATTTTTCGAAATTTGCAGAGATTAGTGTTTAGGACCCAACACATGCTTGTGTCGAATTCTCAGATCATTCCAACGACTAATTTAACAGATTTTTGCTATTAAACTTTTACGTCAAAGGAAATGAATGGAAGTGGTGCGTTTCTTTTGTTGTATAGTACATGCTAGCATACAGACCTATAAATCCGAACAAGGATAAGAATACAGCAGGTCGAAATGCTATCATACGGACCTTAAAACCCTGAACCCTACAATTATTATACGAATAAAAATACATCAGTTCGGAATGCTGGAATACGGACTTGAAAACCAAAAATGTACAAATAATACAGGAATCAACATATACCAGGTCGGAATGCTAGCATACGGATCGAACCCCAAAATCGTACAAAGAATACAGAATCCAGCATACAACAGGTCGGAATGCGGGTATACGGACCTGAAAAACAAAAATCGTACAAATAATACAATCCAGCTTACACCAGGTCGGAATGCAAGCAAACTGATTTTAAAAAACTAAAAAATAGAAATTTTATAGAATTCAGCATACATTAGTTCGGAATGCTAGCATACGGACCTGAAAAAACAAAATCGTACAATTAATACATGAATCGGCATATACCAGCTCGGAATGCTAGCATACGGACCAGAAAAAACAAAATCGTACAATTAATACATGAATCGGCATATACCAGCTCGGAATGCTAGCATACGGACCAGAAAAAACAAAATTTTACAAATAATACAGGAATCAGCATACGCTAGGTCGGAATGCTAGCATACGGACCGGAAAAACCAAAATCGTACAAATAATACAGGAATCAGCATACACCTGGTTGGAATGCAAGCATACGGACCTGAAAAGGGGAAATATTACAAATAATACAAAATCCAGCATACAGCAGGTCGGAATGATAGCATTTGGTTCTGGTGAGTAAAATAATAGAAGAAAATACCTAGTTTAAGCATTAAACTACTTTTGGTATGCTGATATAATCCAAACGGAGTAGCATAAAATTGGGAGTGCAAAATGTATAGCAATTATGTCAATTTTAGCATACAAGGGTTAAAAATATGCAGTTTTGATACATTTCTGCTTGATTGTTGTTAAAAAGTCCTTGATGAGAATTTTAAAAATTAGATGAGAACGCATTCTTTGGCGGATAATCAAAGATGTCAAAGGAGCTACATTATTGTAGCTAATATGGTATATACTTCATGATCAATGATCTCATAATTACAGGAATTCTGATAAGAACTCACTACAAGATACCTATTAAAGCTTCATTTCATTCGCCAATTTCAAAGTAAAATTAATTCATTCCATGTTATTCCGCAAAAACTTCATTGGACCTTAATAATCAACTCAAACAAAGCTTCAAGGTGGTTCGAAAATACCAATAACACTCTGATTAACAGTGAGATAATACAAGTTTTGGTCGAAAGTCATGGGTAAATATAAACTTGTTAGAAAACCAACATTTTCAAAATTCTGATCCTGAACTTCATGATAAAGTTCAGAATCAAGATCCTTAAAAAATGATATTTTAGGCCACACAGAATTAATTACTTGTTCTTCGGATTTTTTCCCCCTAAAAAAAGGAGCGAGCGAGCGATATTTTTATTTTAATTTTTTTTTTCAAAATTCTCATTTTATGGAGCGAGAACTTTAGATTGAAGCGAGCGACAAGTTTTTATTTTTTTTCAAAAAATAATTTTTTATTTACAATGTTTTTTTTTTCAAGCGAGCGACCATCTTTTGTTCATTACATAATTTAGGTGTAGTTTTCATGATATAACAGTGAAAAGAATCTGAAATATTATTCTCACACCTATATTGTACTGTAATTCTTGAAATAATAGATCTGAGACATAATTAGAGAAATATTGAGCATGGTATTTGATGGATAGACAGATTGATAGACAAAGTGGAAACTATTTGTCAGGGAATTTCAATATGTGATCCTATTACAGTAATTAAATGTTTTTTTTTCCATTTAAATATTGAAGCAGTGTGGCCAAGAATAATCATAAAATCACTCTCATAAGACTATCTGTCGATCCTTATTATAACAAAACTTTTTAGAAAAATCAGTAGCAAAAGCTTCATTTAACATGTAAAAAATAATCAAACAATAAAAATATATCACAACACATGTATAAAACATACCTTCCATTCAATTTCTTAAAAAATCAAGACATGGAATAAAAAGTGCATATCAGAACCTGATATTTCATATTTGTTACACAGCACTCCAAATCCTTTATACGAATCTTTTGAAATTCCATGGGTTCAAAGTCCTGAAACTCCCATTCAATTACCTGCAATTCGAGTACCAAAACCCACATTACACGAACCCCAGCCTCATGTTTCTCCCATTGAGTTATTAAAAAATCAGATACATGTACCAACATCAGAACCATCTTTAGAAACAACTGCGATAAAACAAACTTTAAATTTTAAATTACCAATGGAAAAATTAGCAGCTTGTCGTAAATTCGGGGGATACCCGCACGGAAACGCCTCATAGTTTTTGTCAGAATTCGAGTCGTACGCGATATTGCACAATATCTTGCCTACCCAAGACAACAGAAAATTGCCGCATTCCATTTACATTTGTGTGGCCCCGCACTTACATGGTTCAATGCCCTTCCTGACGAAAATAAGACCCAGTGGGACGAATTCAAGACAGTTTTCACTCATAAGTATGTACAGGTGGATTGGCGCAGTCCTACAGTCCTGTTAGAAAGTGAGGCATTTGAGACCCTCGCACTAGGCCCAGGTCAAGCAATCGAAGACTTCTATACGCCAGTTGTAGAAAAAGCAACCATATTGCAAAAACATGACCATGAGATTTTAATGAAATTTATAAAGTGTCTACCAGACAAATTAGCATTCTTTGTTAGGGCCGGAAACCACTCTGACAGTGCCAGCGCGCTATCTGCAGCAAAAAAGGGGGAAGCCTATGGCTACCGGTCGGACGAAGCACCCCTCGTAGCTGCCGTTAAACCTAAGGTGACCGATAATCTACATGCTAGTGCTTCAAACTTGAATACTTCAGTCATCAATGATTTACAGAGTCAGATATCTTCTTTGGCGGAGAGTTTTGCGAAAATTTCAACCGAATTAGCCAATTGGAATGACGCAAAAGTTGCATCAGGTAACTCAAAACAACGTCAAGAAAATCGAGGTCCTAATCGCGACGAATGTCGAAAATGCAAAGTAAATGGTCATTTTGCTCGCGCGTGTAATTGGAATGGCGGAGGTTCTATTGATGAATCCGCGCAGTGCCGAATTTGTGGTCAGTGTGGACACAAAGCACCACAATGTGTCAAATACAAGTCGGGAAACCGAACAGCTCCGGGGTTCAACGGGCAGGAACCTCGGGAGACGTAAATTCAGCAACACGATTTGAAAACGAAGCCCATTTATTAGAAAAAGACAATGTGAATGTTAATTCTGTTAATTGTATGTCAACCGATTACGAAAGTGACAGTCAATCGGAAGACTGTTAGTTTCTTGATTTTGCCTGTAAAAATTGCGGACATTCAAATATTTGCCGCATTGATTGACACGGGAAGCTCTGTTAATATTATTTCTAAACAACTTTTTGAGAATGTTTCTAATTCATGTAAGTCTAGATTCATAGCCGCAAGTGTCAAAATAACCTTAGCAAATAACCAAGTTATTACAATTTTAGGAGAGGCAGATATTAAAATTCAAACGCCGCATGGGAAACATTGGATACATGTGTTCATATTAGACCAGACTTCACATCCGCTTATTTTGGGCACAAAATATTTGAGGTCGAAGGGAATTATTATTGACTTTTCTGACAATAGTGTTAAATCAAAATATTGCAAAGTTTCAACAGATTACCCTGTATCCGTTCCGGCAAATACTGAATTATTGATTTGGGGGAAAATAAAAGGTAGTGTACAATACGGAATGCAAGGTTTATGTACAAATAAGATTAGTGAGGACCGTGGATTAATAGTGTCTAAAGCTGTCGTAACAGTGAACAAAGATAAGAAAGTACCTCTTAAGGTCTTAAATTTTACTAATAAAACAGTTCATTTGAATAAAGGGCAGATCTTATCGAACTTTGAAGTTTCAAGTCGGGATCACATATTGAAGCCCTTGAATGAAAAGGAGGCAAACATTTTCGTTCAAAATGTACAACTTTCCCAAAATGATGTGACAACTGAAAATGAGAAAACGGACTCAAAATTCATGTCATATTTTACATTACCGGATAATTTAACAAATGCTCAGAAAGAGTCCCTCGCTAATCTATTACAAAATCATAAAAACATTTATGTGACGGACAAAAACCCGAATCTTGGTTTTACAGATGTGGTTGAACACAATATATGCTTGAAACCGGACTTCAAACCGAAAAACCAACGTTCATATCGCCTGACACCAGAGAAAAAAGAAGTCTTGAGACACCATCTGGACGAGCTTTTAAGACAGGGAATAATTAAACCGGTAGAAGAAGATGAAGATGTACCAATAACATGTCCAATAGTTCTTGTTTCGAAGCGTGTTCACGTGAAAAACGATACCTAAGGTGACCGATAATCTACATGCTAGTGCTTCAAACTTGAATACTTCAGTCATTGATTTACAGAGTCAGATATCTTCTTTGGCGGAGAGTTTTGCGAAAATTTCAACCAAATTAGCCAATCGGAATGACGCAAAAGTTGCATCAGGTAACTCAAAACAATGTCAAGAAAATCGAGCTCCTAATCGCGACGAATGTCGAAAATGCAAAGTAAATGGTCATTTTGCTCGCGCGTGTAATTGGAATGGCGGAGGTTCTATTGATGAATCCGTGCAGTGCCGAATTTGTGGTCAGTGTGGACACAAAGCACCACAATGTGTCAAATACAAGTCGGGAAACTAGTTCTTGTTTCGAAGCGTGTTCACGTGAAAAACGATTCCGAGATGTCTCCGAAGGATGTTTAGATTTAGATTTAATTGACTCATCAACTTACCAAGACTTTTTTTTTCTTAGGTACCACAGGCAAATCCTCTTGGTTCTCTCCATCTATAAAATTTTATTAAAATTTATTTTCAAGAAAAATTGTAAAAATGCCTATTTGCCTATCCATTAATGTATAAATCATAGTTTGTTTTTGCCCACAAAAAGGATATCACTTCTTCCTACAAGAAAATTTGGGGGATCAAAATTTCCTGGTAGTATGGAAAACTACATATAGTGTACTTCATATATATTATATATTATGTATATATCAAAATTCTGTTCAGTTGTTTGGACAGACAGACATACAATGTCCCCAAAACACAGTTTGTGAAGACTTAATTATGAATTAAGTTTGTTTAAACGACGTCTCTCCTTGTTACCCACCCCCGTTAAAATTTGGGGAATCAAAATTTCCTGTTAAACTACACACTACCGTGTACTACTAAATACCAAGTTTTGTTTAATTCATTTACATTCATTAGTTTCTTAGCTTGATTTGGCAGAGGATCAAGTGCAAACTGTATATTTGTTTTAGCATTTAAAACATAATTACCATTTTCATGGTCCCGTGCGGGGCCCGGGTGGCGAATAGGCCCGCAGCAGAGCCTAGCTTGTCGTAAGAGGCGACTAAGGGTCTTGGGATTCTGACGTCGGGTCAGAGCTCAGCCCACAGAGCGACCAAGTGTGTACCCTAGGTGGCTGAATAGGTTAGCCCTCGTCCGCGGGGGTTGTCAGGTCTATAATACGGAAACCCTGACCGCCGACCATAGTGGGCCAACGTGTGTGGAGAGTGCCACGCTTCATGCACGTAAAAGACCCCTTTGTGGACCGCCCAGTAGTGCACCACATAGGCTAAATTTTCCGCCCCTACCCACCTCTCCCCTTTTTCCTGTGGTTCTTCAAAATGTACCGGTCCTTTGTTTCCCACCCCATCTCCATATTTCATTTATCATGATCATTTCATGTTCAATTTATCATCCTTTTCATGTTCATCGCCTGTAAATAACCTATATAGCGTTGCACGGGCGTAAAACACCAACTCACTCACTCACCCCATTTTCATGAATTTTTTTTTTGGCTATCAGTTGATTTGTTCTGGCTTTACTTGCAGACTGAAATAACATAATACATTCACACTTTAAAGCAAACAACTCTGAGGGCTATTCCAGTAAGATATATCTGGAAGGGGAGGAACATCATTTTAAAAAAAAAATTATTGGTGGGGGCATATTTTCCAAGTTGTTTTACACAATTTATTTTTATGATAGAATAAAAATAATTGTTGGTGGTACCCCTTTCAACATGTGGCAATGCATTCCTCCCCTTCCAGATAATTTTTTTATGAGATGGCCATACACCAGTCCATGGACTTCATGAAAATTTGACCACAAGTAGATCTCATTATGCTAAACGTTTCCATTATATATATGTAACGACATTTTGATATCTGCCACTTTTTTGAGTTATTCAGCAAAAACAGTCTTTTTATCTACTATTTTGACATGATGTCCTAAGTAATGACAGCCTTTTTTAAAGAATAAAAAATTCCCATTGATCATTTTGTGTCAGTTACCCAAAGTAACAAATTAATAATCATACTAACTGAATTATGCCGAGGTATTTATTGTTGACAGACTGATGATGATGGATGCTAATTGCAATACCTCACAGGAAGTCAATTATATATGCAAGAAATCTCCAGAATGCAACAATTATCTTTAAGATTAAAAGTTGTTACCTTCTTGGTGCTTTGGAAGCCATCTTCTTCCCCCTGGTCATCATCATCATCATCTTCATCACCATCATCACCAACATCACCATCTTCATCATCATCATCATTATCGCTCTCATCGTCAACGTCATAATCTGGATCTTTTGGATCTAGTTGATTTTTAGACTGACTAGGTTTTCTAAAATTTAAATGCTATTATTAAAAACAATACAAAAACTAGAAATCCAACAAAGTCAGGAAGAACCCTGTTTGTAAACATTTATAAAGTTGTTTTTTTAATATCTCACAGATTTGCATAAAAATTTGAAATGAGAATCTTCATATGGTACTGAATCGACATGTAAAATTTCTGATTTCTACTTCATGTAGTTTTCAAGTTTTAAGTCTTTGGGATGGACAGACAGACAGACAAAGTAAATACTATAGGCCCCAGCGTTTTCAATGTGGGGCCCTAATAATTCCGCAATTTTATCCAATTTTTGGGGCAGGGTAAGAATTTCATTTTATATTTTCATCAATTTATCAACTTTAAGTAACTAGAAAGAAGCCATCCATGGATAGCATATATGTTGCCTGCCACATAAGCTTTTAAGCAGGAAGTAAATTATATAGGAGCATAAAACGGCTTTACATGGTATAGTTAATTAGTAATATGATAGGAAGAATTATGTAAAATTTCAAGCCTCTGTAGTATATGTAGTTCCTGAGAAAAGTATGTGTTATGAAAATATTTCCATATACATATATATGTCATATGTGAAAAATTTTATTAATTTATTATTCATCATATACCTAGAACCAATTTATACCTTTTCTCCACGGATAAAGAATGTAGAATGTCAGGACTAATTACACTGTTCATGAAGACAAGGTTTTCATACCTGGCGTTGTTTGCCTTCTCCTCATAACTTAACTGGATCTGAAATGTAATAGCTAGTGTAGTTGATAATTCACTTGACAATTTAATATGGGAACGAAATGTACTTCTTCTATTTTTTGTAGCTATTACTGTATAAGTTGGTTTCGTGGGAGCTAAATTTCGCTGATCATTTCTATAATAAAAAGCTTCGCCGAGTGCAGCATGATACGACCGCAACATGTCAAACCCTGTATGGATAGTCAATTGCTTTGACACATGCAGCCCATGGTGGACTGATAAAAGTTTTTGACACATGCATCCTTTGGTGGACTAAGTTCACAAGAAAAAAAAAATAATTCCGACCAGAAATGGCTCTCATTTTCTTAATTTCCATTATTTGAGAACAAACAGGCAAAAAAAAATAAAATCAGACCACAAATAAAAGTTTCGATTTTAGACACTTTTGACTCCTAATTACATATACTGTATAAGTTGTTTTTTTCGCGGGTACCTAATTTTCGCTTTTTTCGCAGTACTTGGCAACTCGCGAAAATATGAACCCGCGAAAATTAAAACTGGTAAATAGTATATGTTAAGCGTATACTCGCATAAAAGTAATCGCGAAAATTAAATTCCGCGTAAAAAAGATCTTTCATTTTTTAAGAAATCCGCGAAATTTAGCGTGAGTGAGTGAGTGAATTGGTGTTTTACGCCCGTGCAACGCTATATAGGTTATTTACAGGCGATGAACATGAAAAGGATGATAAAATGAACATGAAATGATGATGATAAATGAAATATGGGGATGGGGTGGGAAACAAAGGACCGGTAAATTTTGAAGAACCACAGGAAAAAGGGGAGAGGTGGGTAGGGGCGGAAAATTTAGCCTATGTGGTGCACTACTGGGCGGTCCACAAAGGGGTCTTTTACGTGCATGAAGCGTGGCACTCTCCACACACGTTGGCCCACTATGGTCGGCGGTCAGGGTTTCCGTATTATAGACCTGACAACCCCCGCGGACGAGGGCTACCCTATTCAGCCACCTAGGGTACACACTTGGTCGCTCTGTGGGCTGAGCACTGACCCGACGTCAGAATCCCAAGACCCTTAGTCGCCTCTTACGACAAGCTAGGCTCTGCTGCGGGCCTATTCGCCACCCGGGCCCCGCACGGGACGCGAAATTTAGCTCCCGCGAAAAAAAAAACAACTTATACGGTATATAAATAAGTGTCAGTAATTTGAGATATATTTTGGTTAAAATGCATATAAAATTTGGATCTAAGGGAGATAACTCTGTAAAGTCATACAAAATCCCTATCATTCAAACAGAAATTTTTCTCCACCCTCTGACACTTGCGATGTTTCTTCATTAGAAGGCTAATTTTAATGACATTTTTTTCTGTCAAAACCATATGTTTTTGAAATCAATGCATGATTAAACAATTTTCAATTTTGCCTGTCAGATTCTTACAGAGAACTGGACTTAATTCATTGAATTCTGTTGAGATGATTTTTGAAATTGTGTCTAACAGACAACACGGACACCAAGTGATGGCAATACCTCAGCTAAAAACAAACCTCTGTGTGATCTTTATCAGCAGGATTTTCATCTCCTTTCTGTTAATAAAAACAATCAAAATTAGATGGAATTGACTTAATTGATTATATCAAGCTTTTTTGTATTTTTAAGGAAATTAAAAATCCCTGTGACAATTTTAAGAATTAGAGCAGAGACAGTTTACTTTATATATAATTAAAAAGCTGTGAGCAGCTGCTCACGAATCAATATCCCCCACCCCCAAATATCAAAAAAAATATTTACTGGCCGTTGACAGTAAGTGTTAAAGATTTGTGTTTAGAATTATATTTGTCTCATCGTGTAGTTCATTGGGAAGTCCCTGACAGAAATCTCAAATGCTGACCAGCAATCATCCTTAAGAGTAATTTTCGATCTCGTGTAAAAATCAAAATCTTCGCCCTTCAATAACCATTGTTGGCATTGACCAATCGCCACCGTTGATAAATTGAAATGAATTACAATGATTGTTGTTGACTTGTCAAAGTATTTCTCGACGAGTGAGTGAGTGAGTGAGTGAGTTGGTGTTTTACGCCCGTGCAACGCTACATAGGTTATTTACAGGCGATGAACATGATGACAATTTACTACTCAACACATTTCGTTCACACTTAATTTCATTGACAGTAAAATAAAACATGCACAGATTGTGTGAAAGATTCATGAAAATCCATCAAGGTATCTAAAAGGAGTTGCAGATAAGAGAATGGTGTAATGGAAGGTGAATTGGAAGGACAGACAGACGGACACCAACATCACTATATACCTCCACTTTTCAAGCAGGAGGTATAAAAATATATGTGTGGACAGGGTTATGGCTAAGGTTGTTGCCTCTTTGAAATAATCCCCATTTCCTTTGATTTCCTATTTGCAGACTGAATTGTGTGTGGAATTACAAAAAAAGGTACAGGATTTTTTTTTTTAATTTTGCCCAAAAATGTTTTATATGGAATGGTACAATCTTACAAACCTCAGAATCTTCATCACTAGATGCTCTAGAGTTGTCATTTGCTTTCTGTTAAAAAGACAATTATTTATAAATTTAAATAAAATATTAATTTTTAACAAATTTTTGCAATTATTTAAAAATCAAAAGTTAGATTAACAAGGATGCGTCAGAACGAATCTGATGCCCCGCTGGCAGCATTGATTAATATGCATAAATTTGTTTTTCAAAATTTTAGTTTGGATTATCTCTCTTTGTTCAGTATGATGTACCTGAAAGGTGTTCCTGAAAGGTAAACCTATAAGTTTTTCAAACAGACAGACATAAAGGAAAAGACAAATTTGCAGGTACAATGTGTAGTACTATTCATAATGAAGCAGTGTACAAAATTTGGCCTATATATGAAAAGGGGAATACTAGTACTGATCTACTAGCTAGTATAAATTCTAATATTTGTGAATGCTATGAAACAAATGCTAAATGGCAAGGTCATAATATAAATTTATGGCAAATAATAAATGAAACCTATAGCAATTAAAATTCATGTGCGTGTGTATACCTTGTTAAGGGCAAAACTCATAGTTTTTGCCTGACATTTCAATGCTTGCAATTCCACTTGTTTTTTCTCTAGCAGCAATTCCCGTTTTTCTTCTGAAAACATTATTAAGAAACTAATAATATATGTTATTATTCTGAAAACATTATAAAGAAACTAATAATGTATGTCAGTATAATACATTTTAAAGGCTATTGCATATTTCCTGAATCAATCGCCCAGACATTTGGTAAGCCAAAGATAAATACACCATCACACATTATTTAAGTTTGCACTTCATAATTTTGTGGACTATATAAATTTTAATGTTCCGTGAAGAATGAACTTGCTTAATTGAGTAAAAAAATACCTTTACTTTTTTTTCTGTTGTTTTACATCAATCTTTTTTGTCTTTGAACCTTCTTTTCTTTTCACTGGCAGCTTTCCTTTCTTCCCTACTGTTTAAAACAAAGATGTCATCATTAACAAATGTCTGTCCAGTGGTTTGAGGATTGGGCAGAAAAGTTTGAAATTTTTTTTTGGACAAAATATTAGTTGAAAACTAGAAAAACTGAGCAGCAGCTCACGAATCAATACCACCCTCCCCTCTCCTCCCCCCGAAAAAGAATATAAAAAGCTTCGCCGAGCGCAGCATGGTACGACCGCAACATGTCGAACCCTGTATGTTTAAGGCCCAATATGGATAGTCAATTGCTCTGGACACATGCAGCTCATCAAAAGTAGATGAAATAGCAATTGGCTCAACTAGGACCAAAGTTATTATAAGAACAGATAAATATTTGAATTTTTTGCCCCTTTTGGGAAATGAGAAAATTGTCCTGTCTAACCTTAGTTCTCTGCTTCTCCAACTAATCATGCTATTATATTACTTAACCAATCGGCAATGCACTCATAGCTTCCTTTCACAAAATTGACGAAATAATAAATAATAATTACCATGTTTTTTTCCTTTTGGGGTTGTAGTCTCTGCTGCAGATTTCAGTGTGTCCTTGATCTTAGGGATCACATCCTTGCCACCTAAGATAACAATTGAATATATATGTACATTGAAAATATCCATGCAGGCAATGAATAACATTAAAAAGGGGTATTTTTGTGTATCATATAGGTTAAAAATATGCTAATTTTCAAAGAAAGTTATCAAAAAGATTGACTTTATTCTGTATATGTAAATGGATTTTTTCATCAATTTTGCTCACTCTAGAATAGATATATATTGTGACTCCAGAGGTACCTCTGACGGCCAAACATGTCTGATAAAAAAAATTCATTAATTTACATATATACATATACGAGGGCTGTCCGTAAAGTTCGTGGACAGTTGATATAAAATAAAACATGTTTATTGGATTTACTTCAAATTTTGTTATAATAGAATGAGTAGTCTTATAAATTGGTGTACCAAATTTTATAATAAACAAACAACTACAAGTTGATTTTTCATCACTTAGAAAATAAATCGTATGCATTACCCGGAGCAAGACGTTCACATTTTTAGACGTCGTATTAAACAATTTCTTTTCCATATGGTCATATTGAATGCAATATTTTTAAAAACTTTTATGAGTTTGAACAACATATTTTGTCAGATGTATCTAAATTCATATTTTTGCATGTATTGATTCATTTCTGGAACCATTTGGTTCACAAATTGCATGGAAATTCAAGCTATTGACATCAACGATACAACTCCAAGCACAGTGTATTGGTGGGGGCAGTACTATATAGGAAATATGGCTATATTTTAATACCACAAAACGGTTATTTTCTATCTCCATCTGAAATGCACATGCCATTAGAATTATCTTAAGCTTTTTTCACAATTTGAAGAATCTGTGTTTATCTGTTGAATTTTTTCAGACCCAAACATACAATTTTATAACCGCCCATTGCTCCACCTCTTCGCAAAACGTTGCTTTTTCTACGTCAATGAAACTGATGTCAATTCTCAAAATACCGATTTCTTAATAAATTAAAACTATAGAACCTTCAAATTTGGTATGTGCATAATCCTAACTATTGGCAACACTGTAGTACCGGTTTTATTGCATCGCTAGATATTGTATATGCATAGCGAAATCTTGTTTTAAGCATTCTAAATATTTGAATTTGAATTGATGTCAAAAATAAATTTCAAAGCTTAATATCATTTAAGTACATTTGTAAGCAGTAAAAACACAACGTCGGTGTGCCAAACACTTAAGAAAAGTTAGTGATTATCCAATAATTATACAATATGAGCTATCAAAGTAATACCTTTTCATTTCTGCCAACAACATAATTCCCATTTATTAAGGTCTTTCCCACTACAGTGGAAAGACCTTACTGTATTTCTCGTGATTATTATTGTTCTTTTTTATTCCGACATCAATTAACGAAAAGTCCCTTGACCGATTTTGACCAAATTTTGCACACTTATTGAGATTTGCAAACAGAAGACCTGGTTGACCCTGTGAGCGCCAACTATGTTTCGTTACGAAGCAATGGCACAAAACGCTGTTTACCCTTGTGTACAGATCTCCTAGATAGTAACAGATATAAAAAATCTAAACTGTGGAAACTGTTCTCTTACTCCTGGGGACGCATCATCACAAAAAAATAGTTTTTATTTTACCTCCTTGTTGCGCGCGGATGGCGCAAAGTTCGTCAAAAATGTCAAACTTGTCCGATTTTGATGAAATTTGGTTTCAAGGTTGATTTGAGGGTCCTGATTACGAATCTGTGGTCAATTTTTTTCGCGTTTACCATTGTCAAAATGGCAGCCGTCAAACGATTTTTTAACTATAACTCGAAAACCGTTAGAGATAGTATAGACAACATATGAACAAAAAATGATCGTCTTGAAAAGACCTACAATTTAAGTCCAAGAAGTGTATGATTGGGTTGAGCGGTTTCGAAATGGCGACCGAAACATGTTTTCGCGAAATACGTTTTTTTGCCAATAACTTGAGTGAGTGAGTGAGTGAGTTGGTGTTTTACGCCCGTGCAACGCTACATAGGTTATTTACAGGCGATGAACATGAAAAGGATGATAAAATGAACATGAAATGATGATGATAAATGAAATATGGGGATGGGGTGGGAAACAAAGGACCGGTAAATTTTGAAGAACCACAGGAAAAAGGGGAGAGGTGGGTAGGGTCGGAAAATTTAGCCTATGTGGTGCACTACTGGGCGGTCCACAAAGGGGTCTTTTACGTGCATGAAGCGTGGCACTCTCCACACACGTTGGCCCACTATGGTCGGCGGTCAGGGTTTCCGTATTATAGACCTGACAACCCCCGCGGACGAGGGCTACCCTATTCAGCCACCTAGGGTACACACTTGGTCGCTCTGTGGGCTGAGCACCGACCCGACGTCGGAATCCCAAGACCCTTAGTCGCCTCTTACGACAAGCTAGGCTCTGCTGCGGGCCTATTCGCCACCCGGGCCCCGCACGGGACGCCAATAACTTGAAAACCTTAACCGATAGTATAATAGACATGTGTACAAAAAATGACCGTCTTGACAAGACCTATAATTTGAGCCCCCAAAAAATGGTTTCAAAATGGCGGCAAAAACATGTTTTCGATGAGCATGTTTTTTTTGCAATAGGTTCAGAACCGTAACAGATAGTATGGTAGGCATGTTTACTTTTATGATCAGAAATGAACTTAAAGGCAGCGGTCAAAGGTCATAGGTCAAGGAAAAGACCTCTCATTTGTTCTCTGAACAAATGGCAGAGAACAAATGGCATTTTAATTATGTTTGTTGTTGTTTTCACCAGCATGTGTTTGACTTTCACCCTCCCTTTGTCCATCTCCCTCTGCGCAAGATATGCAAGGTAAGAGTCCATCACCTTGAAATAACAACAAATAAGTCGCAAAAGATCTTTTCTCTTCTTTAAATTAAGTTGGTGTGCTGGAAGAACACTCATATCCAGTTACTCTAGAATGTCTGTTCAAAAGAATGTTATAATAAAAAAAATATCATAAAAATTGAAAAAAGAGAGTTGCAGTCAAGCTTAATGGCATTTTAATTACACATCTTTCATTATGACTGAGTTATCTTATATGAGGTCCCCGTCCTCTAAATGGATTGCATCATCTTCTCTCTTAACATGAGTCACAATGCCATCCCCCAGAACAATCTTTGAATCTTCTGATGGTGAAAACGGTATTTTCTTCTGAGAATGTACTTTGGGAATTTTTACTAGAAGCAGAATCATCACTTGTTAAGGGTAGAAGTTCTTCAAGAATCGGTTCATTTTGGGTCTACTTCCTTAAACTTGTTGACCTGACTACAGTAATTCTTTTTTACATCAGAAACAATAGAGTTTCTTTTTCACAGCTGATACTAGGCCATGAGAGGAGCTGGATTCACTCCACACCCTCGCCACAGGGACACCATCTATTCTTATGGCTTCCTCTAATTAAACTAGAAAAACTGTGAGCGATAGCTCACAAATAAATACCCTCCCCCCCCGCCTCCCCAAAATACCACTTAGATAAAATTTTAAAATAGTAGGTGCACAGCTCCACTATGTCACAAAAATTGTATGAAAATTTCATGAAAATCCATCAAGGGGTTTAGGAGGAGTCGCGGATAAGAGATGGGTACCCCTATGTAGTCAAATGGCTAACTCCATGTTTTGCTATGGGAAACCCCAAAAATCATTCTGATCAAATTTTAAAATAGTAGGTGCACATCTACATTATGTAACAAGGATTGTGTGAAAGTTTTATGAAAATCCATTAAGGGGTTTCGGAGGAGTTGTGGATAAGAGATGGGTATCCCCTTGTAATCCAATGGCTAAGTCCATCTTTTGCTATGGGAAACCCCAAAAATCATTCTGATCAAATTTTAAAATATTAGGTGCACATCTACATTATGTCACAAAGATTGTGTGAAAGTTATATGAACATCCATTAAGTGGTTAAGTAATGGGTTATGTGGTAGGATAGTAAGTTTAGTCCCTCTAGAAAAAATGACTGCTCCATGAAAACATATAAGACCACTTAGATTGTATAGTTGGGTCCTTTCTCTGTTCTGGCCTAGAGTAACGTGGTCTACCTGGGCCTAGAGGGGTCAACAAGTAAGGCGTTATATGGCAGTATTGTTAAGATTGGTCTCCCTAGAAAAAAGACTGGTCCATTAAATGATAAAACACCACTTAGATTGTGTATTTGGGTCCATTCCTAGGCCTTTTCTGCCTAAATTAATGGGGCCCACCTGGGCCTATAGGGGTCCAGAAGTAGACGTTATGTGGCAGTATAGTAAAGTTTGGTCCCCCTAAAATTTTAAAATTAAGTGTCTAAATTATCTGTGAAAAGTTCTTTTTAATTCAACATTCAATTTTAGATAGCTATGATTTAGCTGTTAGTCTGGCCACAGTTGGTGCTTTCACATCAAATTTTAGTGGGCATGAAGACGAGGAGAGGAAAGTTAAAGGAAAGAAACGGAAGAGTGAAGATTTACATGAAGTTCCAGACAATGATGCAGATGGTATAGTATACACTTTATTTCATTCTTTCATATGTGTAACTTGGGCGAGGGGTTAATTTCCGCATTTAGCTCAAGTAAAAACCTACTAAAGCATCTAAATTTAGTGTTTAATGTCGGCTTACACAGTTGAAATATTCTGTCTTTGAAGCTAGCTCACCTTTCAGACATGGAGTTGAAGTTGAGAAAATTTTGAGGAACTCTGAAGTTAAACCTGTCTTGATTATCTTCCGATGGGGGACCCGATCACCGATACATTTCATGTATGTTCTTTTCAACAGAATTCCGACATTTCGCCGTGAGTCGCCATAACCCATATACCCTGTAAACCAGGTTTCATTGAAATCGGACAATGTTAACATTTTTCCTCAAATCTGTAGGTGACTTTACAGGTAGCAGAGGTAACAGCACCTTAAACTTGAAAAATAGAGTTTATTGCTTATAGAATAAAGACTATTGCAGATAAAGAAAAGCTGTTACTTCCTAACCATTCAGTTCATTTAGTCTACAAAAGTCTTTATAGGGTTGATATCAAGACTAGGTGAGCGATTCAGGAGCCTCTAGTTATTATTAAGACGACCATAACAAAGGTTAGGTTACTAAATGTTTTTACCCTGTTTCTTCTTCTTATTATCATTATTTGAATAATAATAGTACATTACTGGTATTACTGTTCCACATCGTATGCACAGAGGCCCGTGCGGGGCCCGGGTGGCGAATAGGCCCGCAGCAGAGCCTAGCTTGTCGTAAGAGGCGACTAAGGGTCTTGGGATTCTGACGTCGGGTCAGTGCTCAGCCCCCCCGTGCGGGAACCGGGTGTGAAAAGAATAGTCCCGCAGCCGCCCGTAAAGCTTGTCGTAAGAAGCGACTAAATATTCCGTAATATATGAATTTATAACTTGATGTCATTTATGCTCTACAGAAGGCGGTGGGGCTCATGGGTCAATCGTGTGGATGTTATTCTGGAGAGTTGTATCGCCGGGTAACCCCCGGCACGATGCTTGTCTCCCTAAAGGAATACTCTGTGCGAGTATGCTGTCCTTGTAACCCTGGTGCTTTCAACAGGAGAGCCGTTGTATAACAGCATCGCCCTTGTTGGCGCTCCACGGCGGGCGGGGAGCAAGGCAGTGAAACTCTCTTCTCTCATCATGGCTTCCCCCAAAAAACAAGCAACAAGTTCTAGTGAAAAGTATAAACGAAATATTTCATGTAGTGAAAGTGATGATGAGGATGCACCAGCTTCTTCAAAACGTCAAAACACAACAAATGATAGTTGGCCAAAGTTTATTGTTCTTTCAAGCAAAGATGCCACTCGTCCTTTGACAAAGGTTTCGCCCTTTGTCATTGCGAAAACAATTAAGGGTGTAACCGGAAGTGATGTTCCCAAGGTTACGAAACTCCGATCCGGTAACCTCCTAGTAGAGTGTGCCAAACAACAACAAGCAAAAAACATTTTGACAATTTTCTTCCATTTTAGAGGTACCAGTTTCCGCTGAAGCTCATCGATCATTGAATCGTTCGCAGGGTATCATTCGAGATAGAGACCGAAACCTTGCTGATTTATCAGAGCAAGAAATATGCTCTGAACTTTCATCACAAGGTGTCTCACACGTTAAAAGGTTTACAAAAAAGGAAGACAACAAAATTATTAAATTAAATACATACCTTATTACATTTAATTCCGCAGCTCCACCAAGTCACATTAATCTGGGTCTTTTCAGAGTGTCCGTAGACATATTTATTCCTAATCCTCTCCGTTGTTTTAAATGCCAACGTTTTGGCCACGGGAAGGCCACCTGCAACGGGAAGGAAAAATGTGTAAAGTGCGCTGAGGAAGGCCACTCGGATTTCAACTGTAAGAAAAATCCAAAATGTGTTAACTGCAATGGTGATCATTTTTCGTCTTCAAAACAATGTCCAACTCTTCTACGTGAAAAAGAAATCCAAAAACTTAAAGCAGAAAAGAACATCACTGTCGTGTACGTGAGAAGGATCGGTCATTTCAAGATGGCAGACACTTCGTTGGGCCAAATCAGGGGGGTTTCTTTTCAGTGGTATTGTGTGAAATCTACAGCACTTTACAAAATCTTATATATCTCCGAAGGAAGGTAATAGAATTGTCTACTGCATATAAAAGACCGATGGAAAAAAGCATGGATGGATTTTCCATATAAGACTCCCAAAGGTGACTAAACATCTGAAATGAAAATCGAAGCGGGCATTTCTCCTGAAATCGGTAATTTTACACAAAACAATAGGCTTTACTTACCGAAACGTAACTCTGGAAGCATTCTTTAATGGGGAGCCAATCGTCATTCATGTTGTACGAATATATGTTGAAAGGCGTTCACAATTTAGATTTAAAAGTTTTGTTTATGTCAAGGAGCAGTCCTATGGTAATTTGCATATTAATCTTGAGAAAATGTGTTCAGGATCGGACTTCTGTCAAATTTTGGTTCAGGATCGGTCTTCCAAATGTAGAAACATTTTCATATTTAAATACAAACTTGAGATTTGTACGAAATATACCGTTTCTGGGCATTATTTATTGTCGAATTGGACAAGAAATCGTTAACCCGGGACGGACCCAGAAATGATTGAAAAGAAGGGGTCTGCCTGTAGTGTACTTAGGAAGAAAAGGAGAGGTTACAGGCTGATTTTGCTGTATATCTGCACAAGAATTACATGAATTTTCGTGAAAAAGGTTTCAACCATGGAACCCGCCACATAAACCATAAACTAGTCAAAGCAGCCACGCTGCATATCCCCGCGCTACTCTGGTGTTGGCTAGTATAAGGGCAAATAATTGAAAGAAATAATCTATGACTATAAAGAGCATTACTTTTACTATCAAATGTATATGTATTGATATAAGACTTTACCCTGGTAGTGGGAGTAATTGTAATGTAAAGAATTATGCGTGACGAAGGAATGCCGTAGGCTACCTATGAAGCTCAGCCCCTAGGGCCATTATCAAAATTCTGAAACCTTCGACAGAACCTACATACATCCATAGTGCAACTACTGAGCCAAGTTTAAGTTCTGTATTCCAAATAACCTATAGGAGGAGTTGCGTGAACCTTTAGGTTATCTATGCAGCGCAGCCTCTAGGGTTATTATCGAAATTCCGAAACATTCGGCAGAATCTACATACATTTATAGTGCAACTACTAGCCGAAGTTTCAGTTCTTAATTCCAAATAACCTATAAATAATAATGTGTCCTAAGGGTACCTATGCAGCCCAGCCCCTAAGGCTTTATTCCGAATTCCGAAACCCCATCCACAATACAATCAATGACCCAAATTTCATTTTATGCTCCCAGTGATTACATAGATTATCCTATTGATATTAACGCCATACGTATTTACGTACGTACATTCCCGCGCTTTCGCTAGCGGGGGGATAATAATCGGAAGAAGGGAAACAATAATGAGACGCACGTGCAATTCAACGAAAAATAACTGGTTTTTAATGAATCTTTGTTTTATTCTTAACATATTCTCTCAAAACAAATATGCCTTAGGCTATGCACGTTTCTGCACATGTTCTGCTGAGCACAAGACTAGACTTGTTGGCCACATATCTTACCTTCTACCATAAGTTTGTTGAAATGCTTTTCATTCGTAAGGGACCAACCATTTAATTTGACGGAGGGCTTTGGCTTTTTCCTAAAAAAAATTACTGAAAATTATTTTTGATGAAAAAAATATTTTGGCAGCAGAGGGTAAGAAAAAATATTATGAAGAAGGATTTCTGCCATATAGAATAATGAAAAAAAATTCTGTCTTCGACGTCTTCGAAAAATAAGCGCGGGGAAAAAATTGTTCTGACCAAATGAAAAAAGCAAGGCCCCCCTCAAGTTAAATGGTCCGTCCCTTATTATGTTAAAACCTAGTTTCTGATTGAAAAAAAAAACTACACTTGACACTCTTGCGCTTAGTACTGATATTTTTTCAAGACACAAAGTAAGATAAGGAAAAAAAACCATAAAACAAACGGTTATTTCATTTGATGATAATCTATTTATACCAAAAAAATGTATTTTAAGTTATTAGTAATAATTTTTGAGACAGGTAATATATCGATTACAAAGCTTACATCGTACCCAGGACAGGACTGCTATAAAAAGGAATGGACTTTTGCCATTTTTCTGTTAGTGTGGTAAGCTATACGGAAAATATTGGTCACAGCCAGCATCTTAAGTGTGCATTGTGCTAAGCATCATTAGGTGCATTTACCAATAAATGATGTGGCACTTGTCTGTAAGTGGTAATGAACTTTAACTACTAGTATTCTTCTGTTAGTGGTCATTCATTCGAAAAAAAAGATAGATCACAGCCAGCGCCCGAAGCGTGCTTTGTGCTTAGCATCACTAGGTGGAACTACCATACCAATATGGTTGATGTGGCATATTGTCTGTTAGCAAGAATAGACCTTGACCACTTCGGTAAGTTGATGCTGACTCCGACGCTCTGAGTATCACATGAACCCACCATGCGTCTTATTCGTTAGGTAAAATTCTAATCGATATTTGAAATCATTGAATTGTGAATACATAACTTTTCTGTAATTCTTTGATTTTAGTTTTCAATGTATATCAACAGATCGAGTCAACTAGATTTAGTTCGACTTTTTCATCAATCAAACAATAATCTGAAAGAGTAGATTTCTGATGGGTGTCTGGGTCATGGTATGAAAAAATCAAATTTTAGATATCGCAGTTCACGGGAAAATTTATTCTTTTATCACAATTCATGAAAACCTACAAAGGAACCAATCACGCGTAACAAAAATACCCTAATCAATCCATTCGTAGATGTTCCTGGGCTGATTTTTTTGGCAAGAAGTTGAGCCGTATTTGCATCTTATCATTGATTTTTTTCGTCAGTGGGCTCAATTTCAATCACTTTTCCTATTGGACGATAAATAAAGCCAAAACACTGTCTATTTAGGTCCCGTGCGGGGCCCGGGTGGCGAATAGGCCCGCAGCAGAGCATAGCTTGGCGACTAAAGGTCTTGGTATTCTGACGTCGGGTCAGTGCTCAGCCCACAGAGCGACCAAGTGTGTACCCTAGGTGGCTGAATATGGTGACCCTCGTCCGCGGGGGTTGTCAGGTCTATAGTACTGAAACCCTGACCGCTGACCATAGTGGGCCAACGTGTATGGAGACTGCCACGCTTCATGCATGTAAAAGACCCCTTTGTGGACCGCCAAGTAGTGCACCAAATAGGCTAAATTTTTCGCCCCTACCCATCTGTTCTTCAAAATTTACCGGTCATCTGTTTCCCACCCCACCCCATATTTCATTTATCATCATCATTTCCTGTTCATGTTTATTTTATCATCCTTTTCATGTTCATCGCCTGTAAATAACATTTATAGCGTTGCACGGGCGTAAAACACCAACTCACTCACTCACTCACTCACTGTCTATTTAGTACATATCTCTTGTATTATGGAAGACCGATCCTGAACCAAAATTCGACAAAAGTCCGATCCTGAACACATTTTCTCAAGATTAATATGCAAATTACCATAGGACTGCTCCTTGACATAAACAAAACTTTTAAATCTAAATTGTGAACGCCTTTCAACATATATTCGTACAACATGAATGACGATTGGTGCCTTCCCATTAAAGAATGCTTCCAGAGTTGCGATTTGGTAAGTAAAGCCTATAGTTTTGTGAAAAACTACCGATTTCAGGAGAAATGCCCGCTTCGATTTTCATTTCAGATGTTTACTCGACTTTGGGAGTCTTATATGGAAAATCCATCCATGCTTTTTTCTTTCGGTCTTTTATATGCAGTAGACAATTCTATTACCTTCCTTCGGAGATATATAAGATTTTGTAAAGTGCTGTAGATTTCATACAATACAACTGAAAAGAAACCCCCCTGATTTGGCCAAACGAAGTGTCTGCCATCTTGAAATGACCGATCCTTCTCACGTACACGACAGTGACATTACATACCAAGAAGCTCGTCGTCAAGTCTCTATCTCGAGTTATACAGCACCATCCATGTCTTACGCGGAGGCTGCTAAACCCTCTAGGACATATGGTTGGCAAACCATGTACACTTGGCCTGAGGGTGAAATTAAGCCCCGTACTTGCAACACCAATGGATGGATGTTTGGTGCTGACTGTTTCGTGGATGATATCCCAAAAAGCAATATCAAATACGCGAGGCCTTGGAAGGTATTGTGTGATAACCATCCCCCACCACGTAAGTCAACAGCAGGTCCGAATAATGATTCAATGGTCGATGAGGATTTGTTTATAATTCCACGAAAATCGTCTTGGACTGGATTTGGAGCCCCAACCAAAGCTTCTAATCCTCAACCCCCATCAATTTCTATTTCTTCATAACAGAGTCAATCGTCTTCCTCAAGGTCGTCATCTGCTGCTCAACCTGGAAATAGACAGCAGCGACCCTCACAGCCAGGAAGACGCCAGAGTTCATCGCAGCAGACGTCACCGCTTAAAATGCGTAGATCAAAGAAGGCCGAACGAGATGCAATTTATATGCATAATCGTTTCGGCTCTCTTGCTGACGACATGGAGTCTGATATGGATCTATCGGAAACACCCGTCGACCGTTCACAGAGCCATTCTCCACAGAGGAGACGTAGGCGATCACTCGGTAGACTTTCTGATCCCATACAGACTCCAAAATGAGTACCATCATTCAATGGAATTGCCGAGGCCTTAAGGCCAACTTTTTTGAATTACAACTTTTAGTGCAGTCTTTTAATCCAACTGTCTTTTGTCTTCAGGAAACACACCTCAAGGAAACGGACACGATTTCCTTGAAGGGTTTTTCTATGTATAACACATTTTCTAATACAGAACGAGCTTCTGGCGGATCCTCCATCTTAGTTAAGGATCGTATTCTCCATAGTTCGATTCCTTTAACTACCGATCTGCAAGCAGTTGCCGTTAGAGTTTCATTACATCAAACAATAACTCTATGTTCAGTTTATATACCACCTAATGATAACTTAACCTTAACACAACTTCAAAATTTAACGGATCAGCTTCCTGCTCCATACATGTTAGTTGGGGACTTCAATGCCCACAACCCATTATGGGGCAGTGCCAACTTGAATGATAAGGGTAAAAAGATTGAGGATTTTTTATCGAAAGAATCTCTTTGTATCTTTAATGATGGTTCTTCTACATTTTTACATTCTGGAAATGGAACATACTCATCAATTGATCTCTCAATATGTGATCCTTCTCTTTTAACAGATTTCTCATGGCAAGTCCATGATGATCTCTGTGGAAGTGATCACTTTCCTATTATATTAAAAGATCTTTTTGGTGAACCTGAACAAAAAATTCCTCGCTATAAGTTAGAGAAGGCCGATTGGCAAATATTTTCAATACTTTGTTCGGAAAAATTAAGACCAGAACTTTTTGATCAGGACCAAGAACCAATAACAACATTTAATCAAACTCTTATATCTAGAGCTGATGAAACCATTCCTAAGACCTCGGCAACTCCTAAAAAACTCAATAAACCTTGGTTCACAGACGAGTGTGACAAGGCTATCGACGATAGAAATAAAGCTGAAAAACAATTTGGCAAACATCAAACAAAAGAAAATTTGAGTAATTTTAGAATTTTTCGGGCGAAGGCTAGACGAACTTGTCGACAATCTAGAAGAACATCCTGGAGAAATTTTGTATCTGGTTTAACTTCGCGAACTCCCATGAATAAAATTTGGAATTTCATACAACAAGAGGCTCCCAGGAGCCTGAATCGCTCACCTGGTCTTGATGTTGACCCTATACTTTTGTAGAGCTAAATGAGCTGAACATTTAAGCAAGCAACAGCTTTTCTCTACCTGCAATAGTTTTCATTCTATAGGCCAAAAACACCATTTTTCACCTATAAGGGGCCATAACCCCTATAAGGAGTTACTGACAACTTCGACCCTATGGAGACTTTTGTAGAGTTAAATGAGCTGAACATTTAAGCAAGCAACAGCTAATCTCTATCTGCAATAGTTTTCATTCTGTAGGCCAAAAACATGAAAAATCGCTTTTTTCAAAGGCTGTAACTCCTGTAAAGGGTCACCTTACAACTTCTACCCTATGGAGAATTTTGTAGAGTATAATGAGCTGAACATTTAAGCAAGCAACAGCTAATCTCTATCTGCAATAGTTTTCATTCTGTAGGCTAAAAACATGAGAAATCGCTATTTTTCAGGGGCCGTAACCCCTATAAGGGGTCATCTGACAACTTCAACCCTATGGACAATTTTGTAGAGCTAAATGAGCTGAACATTTAAGCAAGCAACAGCTAATCTCTATCTGCAATAGTTTTCATTTTATAAGACAAAAACATGAAAAATCGCTATTTTTCAGGGGCCGTAATCCCTATAAGGGGTCATCTGACAACTTCGACCCTATGGAGAATTTTGTAAAGCTAAATGCGCTGAACATTTAAGCAAGCAACAGCTAATCTCTATCTGCAATAGTTTTCATTCTGTAGGCCAAAAACATGAAAAATCGCTATTTTTCAGGGGCCGTAACCCCTATAAGGGATCATCTGACAACTTCGACCCTATGGAAACTTTTGTAGAGCTAAATGAGCTGAACATCTAAGCAAGCAACAGCTAATCTCTATCTGCAATAGTTTCATTCTGTAGGACAAAAACATGAAAAAACGCTATTTTTCATGGGCCGTAACCCCTATAAGGGGTTATCTGACAACTTCGACCCTATGGAGACTTTTGTAGAGCTAAATGAGCTAAACATTTAAGCAAGCAACAGCTAATCTCTATCTGCAATAGTTTTCATTCTGTAGGCCAAAAACATGAAAAATGGCTATTTTTCACCTTTAAGGGGCCGTAACCCCTATAAGGGGTCATCTGACAACTTCAACCCTTGGAGAATTTTGTAGAGTTAAATGAGCTGAACATTTAAGCAAGCAACAGCTAATCTCTATCTGCAATAGTTTTCATTCTGTAGGCCAAAAACATGAAAAAATGCTATTTTTCACCTTCAAGGGGCCGTAACCCCTATAAGGGGTCATCTGACAACTTTGACCAAATGGAGACTTTTGTAGAGCTTTTGATGCTTAATCAGTAACGTGGCCTCAGATTTCCTCTATCTCTTATACTTTTTGATTTATAAGCCAAAAACAGTAGTCTGACCCCCCTAGTCTATTTTTAGTAACGGCGGCCATGTTTTTTAACGGATCAAAAATCAAAACACAAGTTTGGTGCAGGACATCCTAAGGATCATTCATACCAAGTTTCATTAAATTCTGTTTGGTAGTTTCAGAGGAGAAGATTTTTGAAAAATTGTTAACAGACGACGACGACAGACGACGACAGACGACGACGACGACGGACGCCAAGTGATGGTAATAGCTCACCTGGACCTTCGGTCCAGGTGAGCTAAAAACTCAAAGGTAAAAACTCTAAATCCTCGGTAAAACATCTGAACGTTGGCAATTCCACTTTAACATCTGAAAAGGACATTGCCAACAAACTAGCTGAGACTTTTGCCAAACATTCATCTTCATCTAATTACAAACCTGACTTCCAAAAATTTAAACGTACAGCTGAAAAAACGAAATTGAACTTTAACTCCGACAATTCGGTGAGCTATAATTCTCCTTTCTCTTTAGATGAGCTTAAAACTTCCTTAAATAAAGCCCATGACACTGCATGTGGCCCTGATAGCATCCACTATCAACTTTTAAAACATCTTCCTGAAATATCGATGAAGACTCTTCTAAATTTAATGAATGATATATGGATAAATGGAAAATTGCCCGAAATATGGAAGCTTGCCACTGTTGTTCCTATCCCTAAGCCGGGGAAGGATCACACAGATGCTTCCAACTATCGTCCGATAGCCTTGACAAGCTGCGTCTGTAAGACTCTAGAACGCATGATCAACGATCGACTCGTTTGGTTCCTTGAGTCCAATGGACTCATTTCGAATATCCAGTGTGGATTCCGCCAAGGCAGGAGCACGCTTGATCATTTGGTCCGTTTTGAGTCTTTTCTTCGAAATGCATTTGCGAAGAACGAACATGTGGTGTCTATCTTTTTCGATCTCGAAAAAGCTTATGACACCACATGGAAGTATGGTATTTTAAAGGACATTTCTGATATGGGGTTGAAAGGAAGGTTGCCAACTTTCTTGGCCGACTTTCTTTCTGACAGAAACTTTAATGTTAAAGTAAATAAAACTTTTTCTGAAGAGTTTGACCAAGAAATGGGTGTACAGTGCAAAAAACATGAATACCAATGAAAGGCAATTACAGCTGTGCCTAAAACGGATTGAAAAATGGGCTTCCGAAAATGGTTTCAAATTTTCAGAAAGCAAAACTGTTGCTATGCATTTTTGAAAGAAAAGAAAACTTCATCCCGACCCAGATCTCTTTTTGTATGGCAAAAAAATTAAGATAGTTGAAGAATCAAAATTTCTTGGCGTTCTTTTTGATAGAAAACTCTCCTTTCTACCCCATATCAAAATGTTAAAATCAAGATGCCTAAAGGCTCTTGATGTTTTAAAAGTTGTTTCCAGTACCGACTGGGGAGCTGATAAATCAGTTCTTTTAAATTTGTATAGGTCTATTGTTAGATCGAAATTGGATTATGGTTCAATAATTTATGGGTCTGCGAAAAAATCTTATTTACAAATTTTAGACGCTGTTCATCATCAGGGATTGCGACTTTGCCTCGGTGCATACCGGACCTCTCCCATTGAGAGCCTGTATGCAGAGGCAAATGAGCCATCCCTGAAGCATCGCAGAATTAAACTCGGTTTGCAATATGCCACCAAATTAAAAGCCTTTCCTAGCAACCCTGCCCACGATTGTGTTTTCAATCCACCTCTCAGGAATATGTATGAAAAACATGAAAACAAAACTCCTCCTTTTGGTATTCGTATCGAACCTCACTTGACTAATCTTAAACTTAATTTAGAAACTATAAAACATGTCAAGCCTTTGAAAGTTCCACCCTGGGAACTTTTAAAGCCTAAATTTATTTTTGATCTTCGTAAACATAAAAAATCTGAAACAAATCACCTGCTTATTCAACAAGATTATTCCGAAATTAAATCTAGATATCCTGGGTTTCTAACAGTTTATACAGATGGCTCTAAAGATGGTGACAGTGTTGCTGCTGCTGCTGTCTCAGGGAATATCACGTCAACACAACGACTCCCGTCTGCTGCTTCCATTTTTACAGCTGAAGCGAGAGCCATTATTTTAGCGCTCAAATTGATTGATGCTTCTGAGCACGCTCAATTCTTTATCTGTTCCGATTCTCTTTCTTGTCTTTTGGCAATTCAGAACTGCAAATTAAACAAGTAAATCTGTGAGCTAATGCTCACTAGTGATACCCCCGCTCCCCAAACTAAGCCACACATACAAATTTAAATACTCGGTAAACAGGAAGTAGTTGACCTAGGAACATAAAATCGCTATACACTATATGGGACTATAAAATAAAGCTGTATACAAAATATCAGACCCCTATCTCATGTAGTTGCTTGGGAAACTGTGACGGAAATTTTGCATTTATGCCCAATATGTGTAAAACCTAAGTATTCAGTTAACAGGAAGTAGACTACCTACAAGCATGAAATCGGTATACACCATATGGTACTATAGGATAAAGCTGTACATAAAATATCAGACCTCTATCTCATGTAGTTGCTTGGGAAACTGTGACGGAAATTTTACATTTATGTCCATTATGTGTAAAAACCTTAGTATTCGGTTAACAGGAAGTAGACTACCTACAAGCATAAAATCGGTATACACCATATGGTACTATAGGATAAAGCTGTATACAAAATATCAGACCTGTTTCTCATGTAGTTGCTTGGGAAACTGTGACGGAAATTTTGCACTTATGTCATTTTTTGTGTAAAAACCTAAGTATTCGGTAAACAGGAAGTAGACTACCTAGGACCATTAAATCGGTATACACCATATGGTACTATAGGATAAAACTGTATACAAAATATCAGAACTCTATCTCATGAAGTTGCTTAGAAAACTGCGACGGAAGTTTTGTTACGGACGGACGGACGGACCAACGAACGGACGGACAAGGGTAAAACAGTATACCCCCCTCTTCTTCGAAGCGGGGGTATAAAAATCCATTAATCTCTAAAATTGTTTATATGGTTCATCAATTGATCAGAGGTGGCTTAGAATTGATTTTCCTATGGGTACCCAGTCACACTGGTATTCATGGGAATTCAGTTGTGGACAGGGTTGCAAAGGAAGCCCTCCGTAAACCAGTGTCCAATTGTTTTATTCCTTATTCGGATTGTAGAAATACAATCCGAGTATATGTCCAAAGTTTATGGGACGAGGTTTGGGCTGCCGCTGAGCACAACAAACTTCATGAGCTCAAGCCACAGCTTGGGGAGAATAATGCTTCATTCCGATGCCGTCGAGACCAGGTAGTCATCACTAGATGTCGTATAGGACATTCTAGAGTCACCCATGGCTACCTCATGACACAAGAGAAGGAGGCCCCGATGTGTATCCCTTGTGACGCACGGTATTCCATGAGGCATGTTCTCCTCGACTGTGTTGATCTTGCTCCAATTCGCATGAAGTATTTTAACTGTGCATCCATGCACGATTTGTTTAGCGGCATCCCAGCCGATGCCATTTTATCCTTTTTAAAAGAAATCGGTCAGTATTCAAAATTATAGTTTTTGTAATCACCATTTGAAAGTTAATTTGTTGTCATAATATTTAGCTTATTTTTGTTAAGTTCTTTGTTTTCCTATTGCTTTAAATGGTTTTATTGTTTTAGTGTGTTATCTTTTAATATTTATTTTCCTGGCATACTTTTTAGCTCACCTGACCCGAAGGGTCATGTGAGCTATTGCCATCACTTTGCGTCCGTCGTCCGTCGTCCGTTAGCTTTTTTCAAACATCTTCTTCTCTAAAACTGTTTGGCCAAATGCAGCCAAACTTGATATGGTTGTTCCTTAGGGTATTGTGCAAAAAGTTTGCGTTGGGATTTTTGATACGCCAAAAAACATGGCCACTGTTACTAAAAATAGAACAGGGGGGTCAAATACAGATTTTTGCAAATAACTCAAAAACGGTGACAGATATCAAAATTCTGGCATAGGGTAAAAGTGATCAGCATCTCAAGATCTTCCTGCCCTGAAATTTTCAAGAAGATCCAACAACTGATGTAGGAGTTATTGCCCTTTTTCTGGATTTTTTCAAAATTTTGCACTTATTTAGCCCTATATCTTAAAAACTATACAAGATATTTTAAAAATTCAAATTGCATATGATTAAGCACATTAAGATCTACATTTCATGTAATAAGGTCAAAGCTGTGGAACCATTTCTTTTAGGAGTTATGGCCCTTAAAGCGTAAAAATTTACCATTTTTCATTACTTTTCCCCTGAATTTCAAAGTTTAACTTGTCTGACACCATACATCCAACTTAAACCAAACTTGGCACAGTTGTTTAATAGCATAAATGCTACAAGTGTATCGTTCAGATTTTTGATTTGTCAAAAAATATGGCCGCCATGTCTAAAAATAGAACATAGGGGTAAATTGCAGTTTTTTGCTAATAACTCAAAAATGGTTACAGATATCGAAATTCTGATTGGAGACAAAAGTGATCAGCATCTCAAGATCTACCTGATCTGAAAGTTTCAAGAAGATCCAACAATTGATGTAGGAGTTATTGCCCTTTTTTCTGGATTTTTTCAAAATTTTTCACTTATTTAGCCATATATCTTGAAACCTATACAAGATATTTCAAAAATTTAAATTGCATATGATCAAGCCCATCAAGATCTACATTTAATGTATTTAGGTCAAAGCTGTAGGACCATTTTTATTAGGAGTTATTGTCCTTAAAACAACAAAATTTACCATTTTTCATTTTTCCCCTGAACTTGTCTGACACCATAAGACCAACTGCATCTTAACTTACCACACTTGTTTAATAGCTTATATGCTACAACTCTATAGTTCATATTTTTGATTCGTAAAAAACATGGCTGCCATGGCTAAAAATAGAACATAGGGCGTAAATTTCATTTTTTTGCTAATAACTCGAAAATGGTTTCAGATAATAAAATTGTGCAAAAATCGAAAGTGATCAGCATATTAAGTACCTGTCTTGAAATTTAGGAAAAGATCTGAATGCTGATGTGGGAGTTATTGCCCTTTTTCAATTTTTTTTTAAATTTTGCACTAATTAAACCCAATAACTTGAAAACTAACCAAGTTATTTCAGAAATTTAAATCGCATATGGTTAAGCACAAAAATTTCTACAAAATATATGTAACTGTTTAGTTCAGGTGAGCGATTCAGGCTCCTGGGAGCCTCTTGTTGTTTTATCTACGGTCTTTTGACTTTGTTTTATATAAACATGTTATTAACATAATTTATATCAACTTGTTTATGTCCCGATGATGGCTGCAATATCGCCGACGGGACATAAAGCAACCAACCATCAATCAATCAATCAATCAATCAATCAATCAATCAGTGCTCAGCCCACAGAGCGACCAAGTGTGTACCCTAGGTGGCTGAATAGGGTAGCCCTCGTCCGCGGGGGTTGTCAGGTCTATAATACGGAAACCCTGACCGCCGACCATAGTGGGCCAACGTGTGTGGAGAGTGCCACGCTTCATGCACGTAAAAGACCCCTTTGTGGACCGCCCAGTAGTGCACCACATAGGCTAAATTTTCCGCCCCTACCCACCTCTCCCCATTTTCCTGTGGTTCTTCAAAATTTACCGGTCCTTTGTTTGCCACCCCATCTCCATATTTCATTTATCATCATCATTTCATGTTCATTTTATCATCCTTTTCATGTTCATCGCCTGTAAATAACCTATATAGCGTTGCACGGGCGTAAAACACCAACTCACTCACTCACCCTTTTCCTGTGGTTCTTCAAAATTTACCGGTCCTTTGTTTCCCACCCCATCCCCATCTTTCATTTATCATCATCATTTCATGTGCATTTTATCATCCTTTTCATGTTCATCGCCTGTTAATAACCTGTATAGCGTTGCACGGGCGTAAAACACCAACTCACTCACTCACTCTCTCTCTGGGATCCCCGGACAAGTTCACGACTAAGTGAAAGAATAAGAAGAAGGAGAATAATAATTAAAATTTACGTTTCCCGAAACGTGGGATGTCCCCTCCCGTTCTCATTTCATGTATGTTCTTTTCAACAGAATTCCGACATTTCGCCGTGAGTCGCCATAACCCATATACCCTGTAAACCAGGTTTCATTGAAATTGGACAATGTTAACATTTTTCCTCAAATCTGTAGGTGACTTTACAGGTAGCAGAGGTTACAGCACCTTAAACTTGAAAAACAGAGTTTATTGCTTATAGAATAAAGACTATTGCAGATAAAGAAAAGCTGTTACTTCCTAACCATTCAGTTCATTTAGTCTACAAAAGTCTTTATAGGGTTGATATTAAGACTAGGTGAGCGATTCAGGAGCCTCTAGTTATTATTAAGACGACCATAACAAAGGTTAGGTTACTAAATGTTTTTACCCTGTTTCTCTTCTTATTATCATTATTTGAATAATAATAGTACATTACTGGTATTACTCTTCCACATCGTATACACAGAGGCCCGTGCGTGGCCCGGGTGGCGAATAGGCCCGCAGCAGAGCCTAGCTTGTCGTAAGAGGCGACTAAGGGTCTTGGGATTCTGACGTCGGGTCAGTGCTCAGCCCACAGAGCGACCAAGTGTGTACCCTAGGTGGCTGAATAGGGTAGCCCTCGTCCGCGGGGGTTGTCAGGTCTATAATACGGAAAACCTGACCGCTGGCCATAGTGGGCCAACGTGTGTGGAGAATGCCACGCTTCATGCACGTAAAAGACCACTTTGTGGACCGCCAAGTAGTGCACCACATAGGCTAAATTTTCCGCCCCTACCCACCTTTCCCCTTTTCCTGTGGTTCTTCAAAATTTACCGGTCCTTTGTTTCCCACCCCATCCCCATCTTTCATTTATCATCATCATTTCATGTTCATTTAATCATCCTTTTCATGTTCATCGCCTGTAAATAACCTATATAGCGTTGCACGGGCGTAAAACACCAACTCACTCACTCACTCACTCACTCTCTGGGATCTCCGGACAAGTTCACGACTAAGTGAAAGAATAAGAAGAAGGAGAATAATAATTAAAATTTACGTTTCCCGAAACGTGGGATGTCCCCTCCCGTTCTCATTTCATGTATGTTCTTTTCAACAGAATTCCGACATTTCGCCGTGAGTCGCCATAACCCATATACCCTGTAAACCAGGTTTCATTGAAATCGGACAATGTTAACATTTTTCTTCAAATCTGTAGGTGATTTTGCAGGTAGCAGAGGTTACAGCACCTTAAACTTGAAAAATAGAGTTTATTGCTTATAGAATAAAGACTATTGCAGATAAAGAAAAGCTGTTACTTCCTAACCATTCAGTTCATTTAGTCTACAAAAGTCTTTATAGGGTTGATATCAAGACTAGGTGAGCGATTCAGGAGCCTCTAGTTATTATTAAGACGACCATAACAAAGGTTAGGTTACTAAATGTTTTTACCCTGTTTCTTCTTCTTATTATCATTATTTGAATAATAATAGTACATTACTGGTATTACTGTTCCACATCGTATGCACAGAGGCCCGTGCGGGGCCCGGGTGGCGAATAGGCCCGCAGCAGAGCCTAGCTTGTCGTAAGAGGCGACTAAGGGTCTTGGGATTCTGACGTCGGGTCAGTGCTCAGCCCACAGAGCGACCAAGTGTGTACCCTAGGTGGCTGAATAGGGTAGCCCTCGTCCGCGGGGGTTGTCAGGTCTATAATACGGAAACCCTGACCGCCGACCATAGTGGGCCAACGTGTGTGGAGAATGCCACGCTTCATGCACGTAAAAGACCCCTTTGTGGACCGCCAAGTAGTGCACCACTTCCGCCCCTACCCACTTCTCCCTGTGGTTCTTCAAAATTTACCGTCCCTGTGTTTCCCACCCCATCCCATATTTCATATATCATCATCATTTCATGTTCATTGTATCATCCTTTTCATGTTCATCGCCTGTAAATAACCTATATAGCGTTGCACGGGCGTAAAACACCAACTCACTCGTATGCACAGATCTCATGTTTCAAAATTTTATTTGTAGTTAAACCTTCAAGAATGCAACATTTGCATGTGCAGCACACAGATCAACAGGCAGTAAATTGTATGTTTAATGAAAAAAGATGGTTATTTCTTTTAAATTTACATAAATGTTTATATTCATGACAGAATGCTCACTTTCTGTAAAACTTGGGGTTTTTATACCCCTGCTTCGAAGTAGAGGGGTGTAAACTGTTTTACCTCTGTCAGTCCACCCGTCGCTACAACAATCGTAGCTCCTACTACAGACAGCACAACCGTAGCTTCTATGTCATTCTGTCCATCACAAATTATTTCTGTCGCACTTTTCTCAGCTACTACATATCACAGCAACTTGATATTTGGTAGGGATCGACTGTTAATGAATTTTTTGCTGTGAAGTTCAAAGATTTAAAAATTGTCTCTTCTCTTAACAACTGGACAGAATCTTGTAAAGCTCTTTAATATGGCATCAGTTGAAAATACATGTGTATACCCGTAGTTCATATTGTGGGATGATAATGTTTGTAAAAGATACAGTTACTGTTCTGGGAAAGAAGAAGACATTCTATCATACTAGTTCTTGTTAACTTTTCCAGCACCCTCTCAAGATGAGCTCCAAATGCCTTCACGCTTTGGAAATCAATCACCATCCAGCCTTGGAAATAAATCACCTACTCAACGTGGAAATGGACAACACAGTAATACCAGTACTTTCAACACTTATACCATGACATTTGGTAATAGATTATCCCCATTATCAACATGTACCACTCCAGTTCAACAAGTGGAGCCAACATGGGGACAAGCTGCAACTCCAACCGTAAGACCTATCATCGCTTTAGCTTACTTGTTAATACTTTAAGCAAATTTTAAAATATGTTACAGATGATTCTGATGAGCATGTACGTACGGATCAAACTTTGCTATCTAGGTAGCTAACGTGGTAGGTGAATTGTGATTTTGTAAATAAACATAAGCTGTCCAATGGAATAAGAGAACTAGGGATTAAGTTGTTCTTCTTATAAACATTGTTTACAATAAGAGGATTATAGTCTTTTTCAAAATAAATTAAAATTTAAAAGTCAAAAGCATAAGGTGTGTTTTACAAGCCTTTGAATCAGACTACCTTTTACATGCTTCAACTACCACATTACCAAAGGTAGCAATTGAGTTAGGTATATGGATTAGATACATGCTCACAAGAATCAGCTGTAATGTTTTAATTACCATACCCTACATTGCCCCATGTCAACTTCATGATTTTAACGGATTTAACCTTTGGCTGTGGAATTTGTGTCTCATGTATACATTTATCCATTTTTATATAGTTTTTGGTCTGTTCATTCGTCCGTTTTACTTACTTTTTTTTTTAATATCTCGGAAACTACCAATCTGATCTTCATGAAATTTTGTACACTACTTCATTGTATCAGGACTAAACATTGCAACCAACATTGGGCTGTTTTTTTAATGCATTCTTGCTATAGACAGGTTGGGGGAACCCCAATTAGGATATTATATCCAAATTGGGATATAGTATCCTAATTGGGATATAGAATTAGAATTAGAATTATTTATTGTCAAAACACATTTACAATAAATGGTTATAACACATTAATACATGAACATAAAATTCTTAAATCTAATGAAATTAAAGACTATATATTACAGTAATAAACCTTGGGTATGGCAACTCAAAAATGGATCATGCATTAATCCTGCATGTATATATCATTTTAATCACAAAAGCCTTTCATTATTTGAGTATTAATATAAGTTTGTTTGTTTTGTTTTTTTCAAATTACATACAAATGTAGGGTGACCATAATGATTTAATTTTTTCCTTTTCAGTTTCAAAGTTTTATATATTATTCAACTATTACTATCATTTAGTCTCTGTATTTACATATTCATTAGAGGTATTTGAATTATTCTTTTGATATATACTTTCCTTGTATAATATAAAAAACCTGATCAAAGTGTATATTTATCACAAGTTAACATATAAAGGAAGTACTTAATGTTTGCCAAAGTGCATTTCATACATGATTATATATATGCATGATTTTCAATTGCAGACCAACCGTACGATATGATTCGGATTCTTCGCTTCATGCACGTAAAAGACCCCTTTGTGGACCGCCCAGTAGTGCACCACATAGGCTAAATTTTCCGCCCCTACCCACCTCTCCCCTTTTTCCTGTGGTTCTTCAAAATTTACCGGTCCTTTGTCTCCCACCCCATCTCCATATTTCATTTATCATCATCATTTCATGTTCATTTTATCATCCTTTTCATGTTCATCGCCTGTAAATAACCTATATAGCGTTGCACGGGCGTAAAACACCAACTCACTCACTCACTTCCCCTGAAAAGCGTGTTAGTAAGACAGCACATGTATCATCACCAAGCAAAACACCACCATCCAAGAAGGTTAGGAGATCTCTGCCTTCCCTTCCGCCTCTACCAGCTTTTCCATCACCTTAAAGTGTACACCTACCATTTAACTACCAAAATAGTGAGTGTACAGAATATAAATAAAGGTGATATTGCTGTTGAAAGTTCTACAAAAAAATGTAAGATTTGAATAGTTAATTGTCCCGTGCGGGGCCCGGGAGGCGAATAGGCCCGCGGCAGCGCCAAGCTTGTCTGTAAAAGTCCACCAAAGAGCGCTCAGAAACCTGACATCGGGGTCAGGCCGCTTTGCCCACAAAGCGACTGGGATGTGTGCCCCAGGTGGTTGAATGGGGCAGCCCTGACATCGAGAGATGCGGGGTCGTCAGGCGATAATGCGGAAAACCTGACCGCAAACCATAGTGGTGCACCGTGTTGGGAAAAATGTCACGTTCCTCGCACGTTAAAGAACCCTGCTGCAGGTCTCGGTAAGAGTAGGACCCGTAGGATCCCCATGCAGGAGGCGAAATTTCCTGTCCCTACCCATCACTCCTTTTTCCAGTGGCAGTCAAAACTCTCCAACCCGATTGGCCTTGTGTCCCCATTTCCTCCACTTCATCATCATTTCATGTTCATTGTATCACCACTTTCATGTTCATCTCCCGGACATAGCTGAAATCGTGCTGCTTTGGAGTAAAGCAATAACTAACTAACTAACGAAAACTATCTAATGACAATAAAAACTAGATGGAGCCTTCCCCGGAAGGCATATGGCGCCTGCGTATCTATATTTGTTCGCCACCCGGGCCCCGCACGGGACGGTCCAGACACTATAAATTTTGCGTAGTATTATTTGAAGAGGACGAGGAGGTTGCAGTGATCCCGAAAGTATGGCTAAAAGGAAACAGGTTCTGTATGTGGCCCGCGTTCAAGTCCAGCAGCAGGCTGGAACAGGCAGTAAAAACATGAAAGAGCCAGACGAGACAATTTACAACATGTTTAAAGTCTCTATAAGGTTAGTATTTAAATGGTATGCATTTTTTCGACATGAAAAATAGATATCGAAAAATAATTGAAACAAAAGTTCCAGAAGACTAGACAAATCCGATTACAAATAAATCTGGTTTAGACTTAGCTGCACCAATCTCAAAATCAAGGTGACTTTACACAAAAAAAAAAATGACAATTTCATAAAAAAAATAAATTATTCATAGTAGTAGATTTTTACTTTAATGAAGTGCGCAATATTCTAGCAAACAATTGAAGGTTTTAGATATATTCAATGTATTCTCCACTTTCAGATTCATATTCTAAAGTCTTTTTAAAGCTAAAACAAGCTGAAGTAACGTCCGACTTACAGACTGAAGAGAAAACTGACGTTATAACGACAGGAGAAAAGCGTATAAGGAGGTATTAAATGTTATTTTATATTCAGTTTAAAAGTTTTATATATTATTCAACTATTACTATCATTTAGTCTCTGTATTTACATATTCATTAGAGGTATTTGAATTATTCTTTTGATATATACTTTCCTTAAATAATATAAAAAAACCTTCTTATGGAAGTCGTCATTGTACCAAAAATTGCCGCACCTATTCAGATGAAATCAAGAAAGGAAATCGAATCGCTTCCGTATTTGAAAGGACTCCTTCTAGCTCACCCCATATCTGCAGAGGAACGATTCAACGTTTCACTGCTAGTTGGAGCCGACTACTATTGGTCGATCGTAGAAGATAGCGTTATCCGTGGAAATGGACCTACCGCAGTGAAATCAAAACTTGGTTACTTAATTTCTGGACTAATGCGAGACGACCTTTCCAGGCTCTACAATGATGAACATTCTAGTAGATCAACATCCAGTCAGATGCGACTTAGAGAAATTTTGGACATTGGAATCATTAGGAGTTACTGAAAGCGACAACGTTAAAAGTCAAATGGAGATTGTACAGGATTATGGTAACAAAGGTATCAAGTTCGATGATGGACAATATACCGCCGAGTTACCATGGAAACAGGAATTCAACACTTTGCCAACCAACTTAGAACTTGTGAAACCGAGGACTGAGAACGTAATCAGACGACTAGAACGCAAACCCGAATTACTCAAAATGTATGGTAAAATCATAAGCGACCAGGAAAAAAGAGGATTTATTGAAAGAGTAGAGGAATCCGAACTTCCTACCAATAGACCAGTTCACTATATACCTCATCATCCAGTAGCCAAAGATTCATCAACAACACCTATACGTATAGTTTACGATTGCAGCTGTAAAGATGGTACTGGAACACCGAGCTTAAACGAGTGTTTAGAATCACATCCACCAGTTATGAATAACTTAACAGGTATTTTGATGCGCTTTAGAGCTAACAAGTTTGCCACAACCGCTGATCTAGAAAAAGCATTCCTTCACGTTAAACTGGCAGAAAAGGACCGAGATGCAACACGATTTCTTTGGCTTAGCGATCCTACAGATACATCAAGCCCGTTCGCCACGTATCGTTTCAAGTCAGTACTTTTCGGAGCGACATGCTCACCCTTCATTCTTAGTGCGACATTACTGAAGCATTTCAAGGAACATCCGGGACCGATATCTGAAACTTTGGAAAATGGACTTTATGTTGATAATATTCTTACAAGTTTCACCGATGAAAACGCCGCTGTTGAATATTATCGAGAGGCACGAAAACTGTTGAGAAAAGGAGGATTCAACTTGCGTTCATGGAATTCGAACAGTACTAAATTGCGACAACTAGCGGAAAAGGAGAAAGCACTCGACACCGATGAACAAACGAAGATACTCGGATTAAAGTGGAACATTACATCCGACGAGTTGATGTTCCAACAAACAAGAGATGACATCCCACAGGGAAAATCAACGAAACGACAAATTCTGAAGTTTACGTCAAGTATTTTTGATCCGTTAGGCTTACTGAGTCCAGTTACAGTGAAAGCCAAAATATTCATGCAGTCGCTATGGAAACAGAATTTGGATTGGGATCAGCTACTACCGGTTGATATTGAAACTAAATGGAGAGAAATTAGTCAGGATCTTTCAAATGCACTAAACACGAAATTTAGAAGCTAAGATATCACCGGAAGAGGTCATGTGACTTTACACGTATTTACCGATACTTCTATACATGCTTACGGAGCCTGTGCATATATCAAATCGGAAGGAAATCCAAAATTAGTCATGGCTAAGAACCGAGTTGCCCCTACAAAGGAGATTACTCTACCAAAATTAGAATTGATGGGAGCCGTAATTGGAGCTAGACTCGCTAAACACATACGCGATAATCGTGCGGGAATCGACAAAACCGTATTTTGGTGTGATAGCCAAATTGTTCTTAGTTGGCTGCATTCGACAAAACAGAAGAAAGTTTTTTATTCAAAACAGGATTACGGAAATCAAAGAATTGTGCGAAAATAGTGAATGGAAATACTGCCCTACAGTAAATAATCCGGCCGATTTACTCACAAGAGGAATTTCATGCGAAGAGTTCACACGAAGTACACTTTGGATAAATGGTCCGACGTGGTTAGGAAACGAAACACACTGGCCGAAATGGGATAGAAATGTCACAACATCAGCTTACTCAGCAATCATAGAAGACGGATTCGAAAATGAGGCTACAACTATCATGGAATGTAATGTCAAAATAAATCCTGATCCGATGAACGTCGTTGACATCGAACGTTTTAGTAGTTATAAAACATTAAATAGAATCACAGCCTATATTCTTCATTCGCTTATATTCATATACGCTTCATTCGGAATTGTCGAACACACAAATCACAACGCGAAATTGGAGTACTAAACGCCGATGAACTATACAAAGCAACGCAAATATGGATACGCGATACGCAATCTGTTAGTTTCAGAGATGAGATTGACTGTTTAAAACGCAATACAAAACCTACAACGTTAGTACGACAACTGAAACTCTCTGTAGACGACAACAAAATTGTACGATGTAGCGGACGTCTTGAGTATGCAAATGTGTCAGACACCGTCAAACATCCGTTTTTACTTCCAGCTAAAGATCGTCTTACGTATTTAGTAATTTTGGACGCTCATGAACGTACATAGCATTCAGGAATAAATAGTACTGTCACTTACATCCAGCAAACTTTCTGGATACCGAAACTGAGACATACCGTGAAATTAATATTAAGCAGGTGCGTATTATGCCGCAAAATATCGGAAAGCCGTATTCCGCACCAGACACCCCACCTTTACCGAAGGAACGAGTACAAGAATCAACACCATTCAGTATAACCGGAGTAGACTTTACAGGAGCGCTTACCGTACGCGACAAACAACACAGATTCTAAGGCATACGTTTGCCTCTTCACTTGCGCGGTAACTAGAGCCGTTCATTTGGAGTTAATTCCGAACCTTACAGAGAAAAACTTCATTCAGTGCTTTCGGCGCTTTATAAGCCGACAATCACTTCCTTCAACAATGTTATCGGATAATGCTTTGACATTCAAACATGCATCAAACGAACTTTCAAGAATTTTCATCATAAGAAATATTTAGGGACTTGAGGTATGAGGCAATTGGTTTACAGCAATCTTTTATGAAAACTTATGGAGTGTAATTTGCATTTGAATGACAGGGATCTAAAACTGCACCTCTGCTTGTTTTCCTCCATTGGTAACCTATATAAACAACAAGACTTCACAAAAAAAAATCACAGGAAGTTTCAAAGGGGAGATAATTTTAGTGAAAAAACTAGAGGCTCCCATTAAAAAAATATGCTTAATTATTAAAAAAAAATGTTTCCAATTGTTCAGACTAAAGAAAATAGATGTTTATCACATTATCTTTTATATTGTAGTTACAAAACTTTTAATTTCTTCTGGGATTTTTAAAAAATATTATGTCAAAATAGGCATAATTTATATATGGTATATAGGAGGTATATTGAATATTTAATCTGAAAATTTTAGCAGTTGTATGGAATGAAATCCATTTGAGACGAAAGGAAGACTGAATGCTCGTATGTGTGGCCACAGATCCGGAATCAACAGCGACAGTTTTCCTTTCGTTTACCAGCATTTTAACCAACCTGATCATTCCATTTTGTCTTTAAAAGTCCGAATTTTGGAAAAAATTTACCATCCTACAAATAATCCCACTTTAAGTACACCTTTCCGTAAAGAGAGAGAAGAATTCTGGATTCGACGACTGGGAACCGCACTACCTTATGGCTGCAACGACAACATTAGAAGTGTAGGAAATTTATCTAGCACTAGAGTGAGTGAGTGAGTTGGTGTTTTACGCCCGTGCAACGCTATATAGGTTATCTACAGGCGATGAACATGAAAAGGATGATACAATGAACATGAAACGATGATGATATATGAAATATGGGATGGGGTGGGAAACACAGGGACAGTAAATTTTGAAGAACCACAGGAAAAGGGGAGAAGTGGGTAGGGGCGGAAAATTTAGCCTATGTGGTGCACTACTTGGCGGTCCACAAAGGGGTCTTTTACGTGCATGAAGCGTGGCATTCTCCACACACGTTGGCCCACTATGGTCGGCGGTCAGGGTTTCCGTATTATAGACCTGACAACCCCCGCGGACGAGGGCTACCCTATTCAGCCACCTAGGGTACACACTTGGTCGCTCTTCTAGCACTAGATGCAGTGATGTTAATGTGATGAATCTCTTTGAAAAAACGGAGAGACGGAAACGCAGTCATGGACATAGAAAATACAACGCACCAAAGCTTTGCGATGTATCAATTAGTGGATTGCTTCCGTTTGTCCAAAAACCACTAGGGATTCATCACATTCGAACTAAACTGTACTCTATTCCCCTTTCTAAACTCAATATTTTGTACAAGGAATGTCTAGAAAATCCGGTCACTGACCCTACGTCTAACATCTATAGACTCACTGCTATTGTTCTTGATATCGGTTACAACCGCTTATTCAAACCTGTTGGAGTTCCACACGAAAACAGTAAAGACAATCGTTCCTTTCTTTCACTTCCATTTTTAAACAAGGGGTTAGATGCTATTAATTTAGGTAATATTTTACACCACAAATCTGTTACGGAACATATTCCTCCTTACTTCAAAGATAAAAGCATTCCCATTATCTCTTATTCCTACACTTCCACCATTGCACCTAAGGTTTTCAACTATAAACAAGTGTTGCGAGATTTCCAAATCAATGACCTCAAAGCTAAACCTCCTGACTGTACCTGTGAAAAGTCCCCATTCAAATATGGTCCCTCTGGCCACGTTATCACTGGTGATCTCAACATCGTGGAAAATGACTTACTTCGCGATGTTTTGGCTAAAGGACCTAAATATCGTGAGCCAAGACGAATCAACTGGAGCTATAATTTCAAAACAATTATGGATTCAGTTGAGGACTATGCCAGAAAATGGGCCAAAAAAGAACAGGAGAAAGAATGTGACGTTTTGTCAGAATGGGTAAAAGCTGTGAGGTCATTGGTTTTGAAAAGAATCAATTCTTTGAAAGGCTCAATGAGCACTAAGGCAACATCCATTTTCAGCAACGCTGATGTTGCCAAAACATTGTCCACCTTACATGACAAATATGTTGTCGTACCTGCAGACAAAGCACCAAATAACATCATTTTTGTGTGCAAGAAACACTATATTGACTGTTTGACAGCTGAATTGGGGGTTGGTTGTACCAGCAACAGCACCACATACAAGGCTACAACACTGTCTAAGGAGGAAATCATTGACAATCACAAATCTGTCATTTCCTCCTTCGGCCTTTCTGTTGGTGGCAGTAATGATGACATTCCATCCCTGTATTGGATTCCCAAATTACATAAAAATCCATACAAACAGCGCTTCATTGCAGGGTCATCCAAATGTACAACTAAACCTCTTTCAGTTTTGTTGACTTCTATACTTACGGCAGTAAAATCCGGCCTCCAGAAATATTACGATTGTTGTTATTCTAGAAATGGTGTCAATCAAATGTGGATCCTGAAGAATTCGAAAGAACTGATGGAGATTCTTAACTCTAAATCAGTTTCATCTTGTAACAGCATCAAAACATTCGATTTCTCCACACTTTACACTTCTATTCCACATGAACAACTGAAATCGCGATTGGCACAGCTGATTAAACGCAGCTTTTTCAAAAAGAATGGAAAACGCAGGTACAAATTTCTTGTAGTCGATTATACCAAGACTTACTTTGTCATCAATGAGTCTAAGAAAAAGAACAAATTTACAGAAGACCAAATAATCGACATGCTCAACTTTCTTATTGACAACATATTTGTTCAGTTTGGTGGACGTGTTTTTCAGCAAACAATAGGGATTCCAATGGGCACTAATTGTGCACCTTTGCTTGCTGATTTGTTTCTTCATTCATATGAAGCAGACTTCTTGCAATCTCTTCTAGACAAAAAAGACCGTAGACTAGCTCTCTCTTTCAACCTCACGTTCCGTTATATTGATGATGTCCTTTCACTAAACAATTCTCGATTTGGTGACTTTCTCCATCTCATATATCCACAGGAGCTTGAGATAAAGGACACAACGGATTCTAGGAAGTCTGCTTCATATTTAGATCTACATCTCGAAATTGACTCTCAAGGAAGACTTTCAACAAGGCTCTATGACAAACGTGATGACTTCAACTTTCCAATCGTCAACTTCCCCTTCTTGTGTAGCAACATTCCGTCCGCTCCAGCTTATGGAGTTTACGTATCTCAATTGATTCGTTACTCCAGAGCGTGCGGGACTTACATCGATTTCCTTAGCAGAGCGACACGTCTGGCGCAAAAATTGCTCACACAGGGTTATGTTGCTCCTCGGTTGCTGTCTTCACTCAAGAAATTTTACGGAAGACATCATGCACTTATAGACAAATATGGGATTTAGATCTCTCAGATGAGTGCAGATGTTGGTTTGTCATAGGGTGTTGTTTTGTCTTCCTTTACCAGATTTGACACGCTGAATGGACTATTGGCAACGCGACGGGTGTGCTATAGCAAGCAGGAACTGCTTACTCTTCCGGAGCACCTGAGTTCACTCTGGTTTCGACTAGAGTTCGCGTTGTTGATTGATATTCAGTTGTTTTGTGTTTCCATGTTTTACATGTTGTCTGTTTTTGTCCCGTTCTTGTTGGTGTTTGCTGGTTTTGTCTCTGCCCTTTCGGACTTTTGATATTCGGATGCCCCATAGGTACCTCTGCTTCTGTCATATTTTTTATTATAAAGGCATACACATCTTCAATTTAATCATACTTCAAGTAAAATCTGTAGGAAATGGCATGCCAATATTTCTTTTCTTTGCATGATTCTTAGAGAGACCACTAGTTAAATCTACTAGGATGGGGAGCAACCCCGTTACACTCCCCCTACACAAGAGTCACCATACCTCCATGTGTGACTCTTAACTAGCCCTAGCTAGTTTTCCTGTTCTCACCAGGACAGTGGTTTATTAGTTTGGCACCAATTGTAACCGGAGAAGCAGAGGTACCAATGGGGTATCCGAATGTCAAAAGTCGGAAAGGGCAGAGACAAAACCAGTAAACAACAACAAGAACGGGACAAAAACAGACAACATGGAAACACGTTAACACAAAATTACCGAATACTAATCAACAACGCGAACTCCAGTCGAAACAAGAGTGAACTCAAGTGCTCCGGAAGAGTAAGCAGTTCCTGCTTGCTATAGCACACCCGTCGCGTTGCCAATAGTCCATTCAGTGTGCCAAATCCGGTAAAGGAAGACAAATTAACACCCTATGACAAACCAACATCTGCACTCATCTAAGAGATCTAAATCCCATATTTGTCTATAAGTGCATGATGTCTTCGGTAAAATTTCTTGAGTGAAGACAGCAACCGAGGAGCAACATAACCCTGTGTGAGCAATTTTTGCGTCAGACGTGTCGCTCTGCTAAGGAAATCTATGTAAGTCCCGCACGCTCTGGAGTAACGATTCAATTGAGATACGTATAAACTCCATAAGCTGGAATGTTGCTACACAAGAAGGGGAAGTTGACGATTGGAAAGTTGAAGTCATCACGTTTGTCATAGAGCCTTGTTGAAAGTCTTCCTTGAGAGTCAATTTCGGGAGAGCGTGAAATACTTCACAAAATCGACATGTCCTGACCTAGCTTCAATAATGTAGCTCCTTTGACATATTTGATTAGCTACTTCTTCCAGTAAAGTGAAATTAAGATAACGTACCCCATACAGGACAAAGAAACAAACGATCACAAGCGCGGATCCAGGGAGAGTCGGGTATTTGATGTTCGGGAATTTTTTGGCATTTTTATGAATTTCATGGTAGATAAATCAAATTTTCACATTTAAGGGGGGCGCTCCGGATCTTAGATGAGTAATTTCATAATAGATCTAGGAAACAGTCACCAGTTAACAATGAAAAAATGTTTATAAAATTGTGGTCATTAACTGAACTTATTGTTCTCCCCCTTACAAACCTCATATTACGAAATCACCCGAGACTTACTCAACAACCATAACAAGTGTTTTCATTGGTCAACGGACAATGCGGAGACTGACGAAGCCTTGGACACCTTGCTGAGATCCCCAAATTGGATTCGGACATCATTCTTTTGACATCATTCCATGAGGTAACATTAACTTGTACTTACACAGCATTTTTATGCATTAAGCCCTTACCACTCGTCCCGACAAATGGCGTCGTCGCAAACGCCACTGTTCGTGTGATTTACTTGGTATATTTTTGAATTTATTTCATTCATATTTCGCGGTTAGCGCGATCATTTATCTTTGTCAATTTTGACCCACGTGGTTCGTGTTCATGGTCCATTAGCCATTCCCACGTAAATAAAAAAGAACACTTTATATTCACAATAAAAACAACATAATCTATGTTTGTTTAATATATTTTATGCTCATTTAGCATCTATTGTCAAACTAGAATTTTGACACAAGCTTGAGAAATAATTTATTTGACATCGTTAAATTAGGTCATGTTCGCCATATTGGCTTCATCTTCAACTTAGCAAGAAACCGGAAATGCTCTAGCCGGAAGTTACATTATTTTCAGAAAATGAAAGTAGAATGTAAACAAAACATTTTTTCAACTTTGTAGTTTTTAAGGCTACACGCTTTCAATTATTGAATTGATTGTTGATTACTTACAACACTACACTACATTTTGATTAAATCAAATGTTTTTTGTTGTTTATAAGGTCATAAATTTTTGACTTGACAAATTTTTCACAAAATTTTTGAATGTGAAATAAAATAATTTTTGTTTATCACCACATAGACACACATACTCAATTATTATTGTCATGGAAGGTTAACAATATATTCTTACCATATGCATACAACACCTTAATTGTTTGTATACTGAATTTTATTCATTGTTGTTTACATTTATACATATGTAACCAAGATTATATTATTTTTGATAGAATTTTTACACACTATCTATATTTTTTGAAACATTTATTGTTGTTTGTTATACTTGTTCCTTTTCAATTCTTTTGTAAATTTTTTTACACAAGTTACATTTTGTAATTTTTTCAAATTTTTTTTTTGAGAAGTTTTTGTATTATATGTTGACAATCAGATTCATTAATACATATAATGTCATTGAGGTTTAACACTTCACGCTAGGGAAATTCCTTGTAAATTATTTTTTTGTTTTTGACAGATTAGATATTGCAAATTTTGAATTTTTTTTTATTCATTCACTGAAATGTACATTTTTACAGGTTGTAAATGTATTATGGCTATACGCTATAACCTTTAACTTTGTTATTAGTTAAGTGTTAAGCTATTCATATTTAAAATTCCAAAAAAAAAAAAAAAAAAAAAAAAAAGATAGAGAAAAGGTGAAAATGGCTGCTAAACCTGCAACAAATGTTCAGATTGCAACAGAGGCACAATTATTAAAAATAGAAAGCATTAATCAGTCCAAAGCAAGACGATTAATCAAGAAAAGAAATGAAGCTGGTTTGCTAACTTATGAGTCATTCACAGAATGTACTGGTATAGATGATGACAAAATACAAGAAATGGTAGATAAAGCCATAATTTCCTTTGAACAATTTGCCACCAAATCTGAACTCAAAGAATTGTCAGATAAAATTGACAACATAGAACAAGTTACACTTCAAGAATGTGCAAGTATAAGAGCAGAAATGAAACAGAACATGAATCAAATTAATGACAAGTTTGATCAAATCATGCAAAGACTAGATGTTAAAAATGAAGATGACAATAGCAGTGCAATTCAAGAGTTAGACCACAGAATGACAAGTCTAGAAAACAGATTTGATAGCTTAGAAAGAGACAACAAAGAGTTTAAAGATGAGATGAGAAGAGAACACAAGAAAATGTCAGAAGAGTTACAAAATCACTTGGTTATAACAAATATGTTACTTGATGAACAAAGACAAGATATGGTATTCAAGATTGAAAACATGCAAAAGCCAAATGAAAAACAGATCCAGAATATTATTTCAGAATTTGCAAACATGGTATTTGGATCAAAAGAAACTCATACAGCCTCTTCAGATTCTGATAGCATGGATGGTATATTAAAGCTCAGAAGCACTGACAAGAAGAAGGTAAAGCCAGAAATATTAAGGTTAACACCTTCCAAAAACATCAACTTGAATTCTCCTGAAAAGAAACCAATAAACATGCAACCAGTATCTAGTACTCCAGGTGTAGGGAACCAAACTATTTTTGCTGATTATTTAGAAGTTCAGAACTTTAAAAAACAGAAAGACAATGAAAGAAGAGAAGAACCACAAACACAGGCATCCATAAATAATGAGGTACCAACTCAACCTTCATTGCCTAGACCAAACTTAGATTTTGAAGTCCAAAATCAGAGACCTTATGCTGATACAAACAATCCTACTTCAAGATATACTTCAAGACAAGAAACTAATAACCGACCTCAACAAAATCAAAATCAAAGACAGAGATTTGATAATGATTCAAGAGGGAGATCCAGATTTAGAAATGGTGGAAACAGATCAAATACAAATAGAAACACAAGAAATGGTGATGCCAGTAATGATAGACAATCAGACAGACAAAATACATCACAAAGATCAAGGCTCAACGCCTCATCCAAAAATAAAAGCAAGAGAGAGAGATTAGACTCAAGTTCTTCTATGTCCTCGCTCAGTGATGATAGAGATTCAACATCAGACCGAGACAGAAGCAGATCAAAAAGCCCACAAGGACCTAAGATGATAACCTTTGATGGAACAGGACAACCCTCATGGGAATCCTTCATTTTTCAATTTGAAAGAGTATCTACTAGAAGACGATGGAGAAATTCGAAAAGAATAGAAAAATTATTTGACAGCTTAAAAGACAATGCACTTGAATTTGCCAGAAAAGTCGATACAGGAGAGTATCATTCATTAAAGAAAAAGCTAAGAGAAAGATTTAGCAAGAAGCTACAACCTGTTACGGCAAGACGCCAGCTACAGTACATAAAACAACAAGAAGATGAAAGTCTAGAAGATTTTTCTCAGAAAGTTTACTCCTTAACCATGGATGGGTATGACAAATGTGAACTTGAAACTGTCGAAGCTATAGCAACTGAAGCCTTCTTGAGAGGTTGTAAAGAAAAAGATGCAGCTATAAAAGCTATGGAAAAGGACCCTACGACATTATCAAAAGCAGTTAAATTGGTCAAGACTTCATTAGCTAACCACAGAGCCATATTTGGTACATCAAAACAGTCTTATTCACAAAGACAGGTTACATTTTCAGACAGTGAAGAAGTAATTACAACTCCAACCAAGCCTAATTCCAGTCTTGAACAAGAAATCCAAAACTTATCATCTTTAGTAGGGAAATTAACAAATGCAATTGCTACTAATGCTGAGAAGAGAGAAAAATCACCCTCATCTTCAGGCTTTACGCCTAAACCCTCATACCAAGGTTTAGGTTACACACCTAATGGTCAGAGACCATCAGTAAATCTTCGCCCAGCTTGGCGATCATCTGATAAACAACCATGGCACTCGCCAGACAGAAAACCATGGCAAAATGAAAGAAAACAATTCTCACCAAATAGACGATATAATAACAGTCCACAGAATTCACCAAACAGGTATAATCAAAGCCCACAGTACAGAAATCAGAATAAGGGTCAATATTCACAAAACATGAATAGAAATTCACCAGAAAGACAAGATCGACCATCTCATAATGAAGCTAGAGGCTTCACGCCTCCCAAGTTTCAAGGGTCTAACAGATACCAACAATCCAGAGATTTCTCTCCTCGAGCACAGAATCAAAGGTCAGAGTCGCCAAATAGACAGCCTTTAAACAAGAAAGGGACAGACTAGATGGCCAACCTCTGCCCCAAGAAAATGAAAAAGGCCAACAAGAAGAAAATTATAGTCCTCCTAGGGGTAAGCAAGAAGGCCGATGTTTTCCCCAAGAAGTTGAAGGCCAACAGAAACCAAATTTAGATGAAACTACTAATATAGAGATACCAGAAATCTTGGTAAGACAAGTAAAAGGCTTAAATTTACTATTGTCTGCTATTTTCAACAAAGTGAAGTTAGATGTGATATTGGACACAGCTTCCATGATAACATTGGTAGATTACAGCATGTTTACCAAAGAACAGTTAGATAGTAGTCCAAACATGGTAAAATTGAAAGGTATTGGTAGTGAGGCCATATATGGAAAGCTAATCAAAGATGTTGAAATACAAATAGGAACTTCAACCTACTATTGGGATGTATGTGCCACAGATGTTGAAGACAAAGTTTTACTAGGTTTAGATTTCCTGCTAGGACAACAAGGTATACTTGATCTCAAAAAATGTACTTTGACTTTTGGCGAAGAAGTTTTTCCAATTAAAGTGTTAGATGCACAGTCTAATCACACAGTCTCAAGAGTGAGAATCATGAAAACAACCACAATTCCAGCCAATTCAGTAGTTAAGTTAGCTGTAGAAGTTGAAAATCCACCAGACACAGACTACATCATAGAACCATATAAACTCAATGAAGATGTACTCATATCAGCTTCGATTAACAAAGGAAAAATTGGGCATGTCAATATCATCAATGATGGTAATCAAAGTATTCAGTTGAAACATGGTAAATGTATTGGTAGAGCGGAACCTTTCCAAGAAATTCTACAATCAGAGTCTCCAGAACCAGAATTTAAAGTAAGAAAAGTTGCAGTTGAACCCAAGCAAGAAGTTGAATTACCAGCTCATCTTGAAACCATGTATAACAAAGCTAGTGAAAAATTAAAAGATGATCAGAAGTTGAAATTGAAAGAAGTATTGAATGAATATCAAGATGTTTTTGCCAAACATGATTTAGATTTAGGGTGTATGACAACAATCAAGCATAAAATAGATACGGGAAATGCCTCCCCAGTAAAGCTTAAAATGAGAAGAACACCAAAGGGTTTTGAAGACGTTGAAGAAAAACAACTGAAAAAGATGTTAGACGCTTCTATTTTTAGAGAGAGCACCTCAGATTGGGCATCGGTTCCAGTTTTGATTCGCAAGAAAGATAACTCAGTTAGATGGTGTTTAGACTATCGTGAACTCAACAAGAAAACAGTTAAAGATTGCTTTCCATTACCAATAATTGAGTGAGTGAGTGAGTGAGTTGGTGTTTTACGCCCGTGCAACGCTATATAGGTTATTTACAGGCGATGAACATGAAAAGGATGATAAAATGAACATGAAATGATGATGATAAATGAAATATGGGGATGGGGTGGGAAACAAAGGACCGGTAAATTTTGAAGAACCACAGGAAAAAGGGGAGAGGTGGGTAGGGTCGGCAAATTTAGCCTATGTGGTGCACTACTGGGCGGTCCACAAAGGGGTCTTTTACGTGCATGAAGCGTGGCACTCTCCACACACGTTGGCCCACTATGGTCGGCGGTCAGGGTTTCCGTATTATAGACCTGACTACCCCCGCGGACGAGGGCTACCCTATTCAGCCACCTAGGGTACACACTTGGTCGCTCTGTGGGCTGAGCACCGACCCGACGTCGGAATCCCAAGACCCTTAGTCGCCTCTTACGACAAGCTAGGCTCTGCTGCGGGCCTATTCGCCACCCGGGCCCCGCACGGGACACCAATAATTGAAGATTGTTTAGATACTCTGCAAGGAAATACATTTTTCAGCACACTTGACTTATCCTCGGGATACTATCAGATTAAAATAGAAGAATCAGATTGTAAGAAAACAGCTTTTACAACAAAGTATGGCTTATTCGAACATACTAGAATGGGTATGGGATTATGTAATGCTCCAGCCACTTTCCAAAGAGCAATGCAGCTAGTTTTACGAGGTTTATTATGGACAGAAGTACTGGTATACATAGACGATATAATTGTCTTAGGAAAAACCTTTGAAGAATCATTAGAAAGACTATGCCATGTATTTGAAAGAATGAGAGAGCACAACTTAAGGTTGAAACCAAGAAAATGTGAGCTATTTCAAGAAGAAGTTATATTCCTTGGTAAATTAGTAAATGCTGAAGGTATTTCAATAGCACCTTACAAAATTGAAGCCGTTCAAAAATGGCCCAGACCACAAAATAAAAAGGACCTTATGTCATTTTTAGGTTTTACAAACTATCACAGAGACCATGTCAAGAATTTTGCTGATTTAACTTGCAGTTTATATGAACTAGCACACGCCAATGAGTACATATGGCTACCACGCCATGAATCTGTATTTCAAGAGCTAAAACATGTATTGACATCAGCACCAATATTAGCTTATCCAACGCCAGAAGGAGAATTTATACTGGACACTGACGCATCATACAACACCATAGGAGCAGTTTTGTCACAGATACAGAATGGAGAAGAAAAAGTAATTTGCTATGCTAGTCATGTACTTCTAAAACCACAGCGTAGATATTGTACTACAAGAAAAGAATTGCTTGCTGTAGTAAAATTTTGCAGACACTTCAGGCATTATTTGCTTGGACAGAAGTTTACTCTCAGAACTGATCACAATAGTTTAGTTTGGTTAATGAGATTTAAACACATAGAAGGTCAGCTAGCCAGATGGTTAGAAGAATTAGCTCAATTTGATATGGAAATAGTACATAGAGCAGGAAAGAAACATGGTAATGCAGACGGAATGAGTCGAATACCTGACACAATTAAAGAATGTGACTGTTATGAAGCAGGAAAAAACTTAGAAACCCTACCATGTGGTGGATGTAGATATTGTACAAGAGCACACAATCAGTGGACAAGATTCGAAATTGATGTCGATGATGTTGTTCCTTTATCAAAGAAAAATGTCTGTACAGAAGCAACAACCAGAATGGTAAAACTTCACAGTGATTCATTAGGGCTTCATGCTCTGGAATCAAACTCAAATGATGACCTAGATGCTACTTGGATATATATGGAAGAAAATCCAGAAGAAGAATTAATTGCAGAAGTTGATCCAGATGCTACTATTCCTTATTTTGAGGAAGACATTGAGATATTGAAGAGTAATTGGGCTCCTGAATATTCCAATAATGAGTTGAGAAAACTACAAGAAGAAGACGATGATATATCACCAGTTATACAATGGTTAGAAACAGGTGAGGAACCTACCATTGCTACATTGAGATTGAGCAGTCCAGCCACAAGATACTATTGGTTAGGAAGATCTTGTTTAGAATTTCACAACAACTTACTGTACTACAAATATCTCAACAAATTAGATAAAAATCTATGTTTCATAGTACCCAAGAAACTGAAGCAAGAGATTATGCAACACTGTCATGATGATAAAGTAGCAGGACATTTTGGAAAAGACAAGACATTGAAAAGAATTAAGCAAAACTTTATTTGGCACCAAGTAGGAAGTGATACAAATAACTATGTGTTAAGTTGTCCAGTTTGTAATAAAAACAAGAAAACAACCATGAACCCAAGACATGCTTTAGGTTCTTTTCATGCAGGAACTCCAATAGAGAGATTACATATAGATATACTAGGTCCATTCAATGAGAGTGAAGATGGTAACAGATATGTGTTGATGATGATCGACCAATTTACTAAATGGGTAGAAATGGCAGCAATTCCTGAACAATCAGCTCTGATAACAGCTAAAAAGATACTTGTTCATTTCATAGCAACTTTTGGATGTCCATTAGAAATACACACAGATCAGGGTAGAAATTTGGAAAGTAGACTTTTTAAGACATTATGTGAATTACTAGAAATAGCAAAAACCAGAACAACACCTTACAGACCTTCTTCAAATGGCCAAATCGAACGATATAATACTATGGTACTAGCTATGATCAGATGTTACATAGGAAAAAAGAATAGAGCATGGGATAAACACCTACCGTTACTAGCTATGGCATTACATTCAACAGTGAATAGAAATACAGGGTTTACCGCCAATAAACTAATGTTAGGCAGAGAAACAACTCAACCTATACACCTTTTGTTAGGGCTCGCAAGCAATAGTAAACTAGACGAAGGAAGTGATCCTTGGATTATAGAGTTGGCAGAAAATTTGAGCGAAGTACACCAATTTGCAAGACAGAATCTAAAAACAGCTCAATTGAGACAGAAAAGAGACTATGACATGAGACTAGTAGAACACACATACAACATAGGTGATGTTATATTCCTGTTTGACTCATCAACCAAAGTTGGTCATAGTAAGAAATTGAAGCCACCATGGAAAGGTCCATTTTTAGTAATTGAAAAATTCCCACCATTGTACAAAGTGAAAAGTCAGAAAGAAGAAAAAGTAGTTCATCATGATAGAATGAAGATTTGTAATGATCGCAATATTCCAGTTTGGATAAAACGCTTAAGACATACACTTTTTCACAATGAAGAACCATTACCTGATGAATTAGCAGACGAAACTCTTATTTTAAGTGAAGATCAGCTAGATGAAACTTTGCCATATTCAGTAGAATTCTTTGATAGTTTAGGAATCAGTAGAGACTTAGTTGACAGAGAAGACAGTGGTGAAATAAGTATGAACAGATGATTTCTAGTGAAAGTACTGAGGCTTTCACGCCTTCTGCTGAGATAGCGGAGGAAAATACAGAAAAGTCGCAAATGACGAGGAAAGGTAGAAAAGTGAAAAAACCAAGTTATTTGCTTAGTTATGAAACTGATTAAGTTGTGTATCCATGATATTGTTGTATATTATTATTATCAGATTAACATTTTTTACATGTTGTACATATTTTTGAAATCAGTATTTTTCTTGATTGTTCATTCATTATGAAATGATATTTTTGTCATAATGAATTTAGGATTTTTGTAATATGTTTTTGTAAATAATATTTTTCATCATAATCATCCATTTTTTCAAAGTATTTGTCATAAAATTTTATGTGCTATGTGTGTGTGGTGTGTCAATAAATTTTTACTAAAATAATAATAAATAATAATAAAAAAAAAATAAAAAATAAATAAATTATAATAAAAATAAAAAATAAAAAAAATAATAAAATAACAATAAATAAAATATTTATTATGTAAATTCGTTAATTTAAATTTTTAAATTCTTTTTCATTACATTTCATTCATTATAATGTAGTGAGTTATTTTATTTGTCTACATACATGTACATGTACACAATATATATACGTGTATGTGTAAAATTCAAAACACAAAGTATTTTACCTTTATAATTCTTAAGGCTCTCACGCCTTATACAGCTTATTAGGGAAAATAAGTGACTTATTTTTATTTCAGAATATTCTATAGATAAAAAGCTTAATTCAAACAAACAAGATGTCAGATGATGAAGTATCAGTCCATGCACCATCATGGTCTGAGAATACAGAGGCAGAGTGGGAAAAGGTAAAGGGTGGAGATGATAGTGATAACACAATGGACGAGATAGATGATGATACATGGATGGTAGTAGATGAGATCGAGGAAGAAGAATGTATTGATAACCAAGAAGAAACAGAGAAAATGGGTGTACAAGAAGTAGAAACAGGAGAAATAGAGAAAATGGGTATAAAAGAAGTAGAAACAGAAGAAAAAGAGAAAAAGGGTATAAAAGAAGAAACAGAGAAAATGGGTGTAAAAATAACTTTCAACCCCACTGATGAAAGAGAACGAAGTATTGAGGTTTCACACCTTGCTTCAGATATACGACTAAAGTCAATATATCACAAGTCCGCTCCATTAGGACCAAGCGGAGACAGAGAACCAGTGAAATTTACTGTCAATCTGCCAGCTACAAATAAATTACCAAGAGGAATTAAGTCGTACGAAAGGTTACCAAAAGAAATGTTACCAGATGGTATGAAGTTTTGTTATATCTGTGGAATACCAAAAAAATCTCACATGAAGAGGCATATCCTTCGAACACATGTTCCGTGGTTTTGGTCACCAACACTTGCATGTTGGCAGTGTGAACAACAAACATGTCAACAAAGTAGCATGATTCATCATCATAATATAGAACATAACAACAATGCAGAATTTTTGGATGAAGAAAATCTACACAAGTGGTGTTTCATGATGAATGGGGCCATGTTCCTATTAGTAAAATGGTTGAGGTTAGACACCTTAGATGACTTATTTCAGTACATTAAAAGCAGGGAAATACGGGCTAGAGGAGTTTTCAGCGCCAATGAAACTAGATGCATGACTTTTTATTGTCAAAACTACAGTGATAAAGTACCAACATCCTTCTCGATCGATCCTCCAAATCATATTATTTGTATAGTTCATTTCGAAATCATAGTTCGACTTCTTCAGAAGATTAGCACTGACGAACGTTTACAGGAGTTTGTAAATTCCCAGACACACCTTACATCCGAAGGTTTAGAAGTTATAACTACAAATCTCTTTGACAAAACAACTTCTCATGAATTCATCGATTCTCACTTTCACTTAGATGCACTGATTAAAAAGCTATCATCAAACACTTACCACAGGAAAACCTTTGAGGATGTGGAAAATATGCTGGCAAAGATGCATACACATAAATTACTAATGGGAATTGCGAATTATGTTTATCCAAACAACTGGTCATTGTGGGAAGACCAAGTAGGAAATTCAAGAATAAAAGTTAGTTTCGGAATCCACCCACACATGGCAGCATATGGCATTTCAAACTCTCGTTGGAGAGAACTAAATAAGTTAATCCAGAACTCAAAATGTGTAGCAGTTGGAGAGACCGGCATTGACGCAACCACCAGTTGTGACTGCTTAACAACCCTGGATCATTGTTACACCCCTGAAGCATGTAGAGAAAGGATATCAGCCTATCAGGAAGAATCTCTCAAAATTCACCTTCAGCTCGCAGCACAATTTGATAAACCAGTTATTCTTCATTGCCGAGATCATGGAGATGGAACCTCTGCATCCAGAGTATTAGAAATCATCAGACAATATAACTTCACCAATTTATCCTTCCATCGACATTGTTTTGTAGGGACTATATCTGAATTTGATGAATGGAACTTGCTTCCCAGAATTAAATTTGGCATTTGTGTAGGGGTTACCAAAAACAAAGCACAGGCACAGTTAGAAAACATTATTCCAAAGATTTCTGACAACAAGTTCATTTTGGAAACCGATTCTCCATACCTTCCAATGTCCAAAGCTAGTAGGATAAACCATCCCTGGAATCTGATCCACGCAGCAGAATTTGTAGCCAGACTTAGAAATGTACCGGTCAGCTTCATTCTCAACATTTCAAACCAGAACTGTAGGGATCTTTACAGATTGTAAAACTAAAGCTGTACACACTCAATTTCGAAATACTTTGTAGAAACTTAACATTCCCTAAAACAAGAAATCTAGCTGTTTTCATTTGATTATGCCTACATCATATTTTCAATGATAACTTTTAATCTTAACTTTTCTGATAATTTTCAGACAGGTTTCATTTTTGCATTTTTACATTTTGCCTCATCATAAATATTCATGTTGTTGTAAATATATTTTCTGTGTTCATTTTCATGTTTTTTTCATGTTTCCTTCAATATTTTATTGAAGCTCATACTTTTCATGTTTTTGTAAATATTTTTAATTAATACATCTATCATTGACTCATTTTCAATATTGGTAATTGTTTATCTTTTTTACCAATCTTTTATCATTAATACTCATTATATTCATTCCATTTTTCATGTTTTCATCTACATGTGGGCATACTCTGACATATACATTTAATTCAACTACTTCCTTTTACAACATTTCAAAAGTAATAGTTTTCTTTCCTTAACATTTTTCATATATCGCTTATTATTCATAAGGCTAAACGCCTTCCAAGCTCCTTATTTCATCTACTTTTCATTTTCATTAATTTTGTAAGGCTTAACGCCTTCTATCTCATATTTTCATATTCCCAATTTCTAATATTATAAGGCTTCACGCCTTTCCAATATTTGAAATATTTGAATTTTCAAACTGACAAGACTCGTTATTCAACTCTAATGATAGTATCAACTATACTGAAGAACTTAAGTACTTGTCATCATTTATGAATCGACAGCCAAAGATCTGCCGGATACACTATTGCCAAGTCAACAGATTGACTTAACTACATGTATATGAGGGATATTTGTGTTCAGAATATTAGGAAAATATTCTGTGTGGGAATTTTGTGAACATTGTTACAGACTTAAAATGCTTCAACTCATCTTATTAATATCCAGTATACATCTACATTTTATGGACATACTGCCATTCTACAGGAAAGGGAGGAATGTGGTCATTAACTGAACTTATTGTTCTCCCCCTTACAAACCTCATATTACGAAATCACCCGAGACTTACTCAACAACCATAACAAGTGTTTTCATTGGTCAACGGACAATGCGGAGACTGACGAAGCCTTGGACACCTTGCTGAGATCCCCAAATTGGATTCGGACATCATTCTTTTGACATCATTCCATGAGGTAACATTAACTTGTACTTACACAGCATTTTTATGCATTAAGCCCTTACCACTCGTCCCGACAAAATCTTCAAGGTAACCAGCTTTTGACAAGTTAAATGACCTCAGCATAAATTAAGTTAATTTGTAGCGCGAAGTACAAATGACAACAAAGTTCCAGACAATAACTGACGCGCGTTTCGTCTATTCAAGACTCATCAGAGGCGCTCTGCCAAAAATATTTAAAATGCCAAACACTATATGAATATGTAGAGCATAGAACAATAAAACCAAAAATACCAAACTTGGAACCAAATTATTACTAAGATAATCAACCTATGTCTGGGGTAGGAAGAACCTTAGGGTTTAGACAATTTTGAAATTAAGACGGATAATTTAAAGCTCTGATGTTTTCTCCAACTTAAAAGTGTTGGTGCCGGAGCAGGCTTACCTCGGGGAATTAAAACTCCACCAGCAGTGCTGATCTTCACGTGTGTTCGAAATACAAATGACAACAAAGTTCCAGACAATAAATTTTTCTACGCCTGACGCGCGTTTCGTCTATTCAAGACTCACCAGAGGCGCTCTGCCAAAAATATTGAAAATGCCAAACATTATATGAATATGAAGAGCATAGAACAATAAAACCAAAAATACCAAACTGGGGAACCAAATTATTAATAGGCCCGCAGCAACGCTAAGCTTGTCGGTAAAAGTCCACTAAAGAGCGCTCAGAAACCTGACATCGGGGTCAGGCCGCTTTGCCCACAAAGCGACTGGGATGTGTGCCCCAGGTGGTTGAATGGGGGGCAGCCCTGACATCGAGAGGTGCGGGGTCGTCAGGCGATAATGCGGAAAACCTGACCGCAAACCATAGTGGTGCACCGTGTTGGGAAAAATGTCACGTTCCTCGCACGTTTATAAGGTGGGACGATACCAAATGATGGCGTAATTTTTTTTTAAATATTTTGCCTACTGAAAGATCTTAGTATGGTGAATTCAAATATCTTATTTATTATAGGGGTCACCGTTCATTTTTTATAGGTTTTTCCGCTTCGAAATATGGGAAAATAATGCTAAGTTTACTTAGATTAATAGTAAAAGTCGAAGATTTGTAGGTACGAATATGCTTGTGATGTACACATGAGCATCTCTAACACATTTTTTTCTGGTCAAAAACTAACATAAAATTCCTGAGTTAATTAGGAATCTTTTGGTGTATAGAAAAATAGGGGTCACCGTTCATTTAAGAGAGTTATGAAACGTTAAAACTTGTATTTGTAGAAAAACTATAGGTTTTTTCCTTTTTTTCTTTAACGTCACGTCAAATTCCGTCACGTCGTATAAAACATCGTATAGAAATAACAAGCACAATTTTACGTTTTGAGTAATTGATATAATATTGGCTGACCATTCAACTTATAAAACGATTTCAGACTGAATATGATTAAGTATTTATGAGTTAAGAATATAGAAATGATAAATATTTATTTAGACAAGTATTTGAATAGTAGTTCAACTATCTTCTTCTGTTTTGTGACTCTTGGTTTTCCGTCAATCTCCTCCTTCAAAATAACAAACAGTCCATCAAAGCCCTGTCTTTCACATGCACACTTCAAATGTGCAAGTGTCAAACCACTAGACGCTGCCTTTTCACACATTTGCTTTGTCATGACTTTTTCTCTTATTACACCATTGAAAGTGGTAAGATTCTGTTTCTTTAATCTCGACTGACTCAGAATCGACAAAACATCATCCGTTTCGAAACTGCAAGGAAGAAGTTCATCAACCGTTACCTGCAAACTATCAGTTAACTTTTTAAAAATAACTACATCATCTTTTGCATTATGTGCGTCATAGTTTTCTTTTAAGAGATCGGCTGCTAAAGACCCTTGTGAGTAAGACTGTCTTTGTGGAATCTTTCTTTTGAACAATGGTAACGTATCTGCAAAGCCTATTACTTTCTGCTTGAACTCTTCTAATAATTTTGTTCTATTAAGATTGTTAACTAAAACTATTGAATCGAATCGTTTGCAATTATGAGCTACCAGAAGTGTTTTAAGCGGAATCCAGTTAATAAATCCTTCGAGTACTGTTTTCAGCGGTTCTGTTCCTATAGGTTCTCCTTTATAAAATAGCCGGCTACCCGTACTGTAAAGGTGGGTTACTTCGGCAGCCTTAGGGTGTATCGGACCGGTTGGTAAACTATACTTATTGAACATTTTGTTATCAGGAGAAGCTGCCAGCTGAACTATTTCTGTGTCATTTCCTGAAATGAGTTATCAGTATTCTCTGTATTATGGTCATTATAATAAACATGGTTGGTCCCATGGCAATACCAGACTCGTATGTCGACCCTTCTTTAGTTTCTGCGCACAGATGCTTCGTCTGGATCTCTATCTTTTTCTTCTTACGCATCAACTTCACTTCTGGTAATTTCTGCATTTCTTTCTTACGTTTCCGCTTTTCTTCCAATTGTTTATTTCTTGTTGTTATTTTTCCGGGTGAAAGTCCTTTGATGTTGTTTACCTGGATAAAGTAAAAAAATACTTCGTTCAATAAGAATACTAGTAGTCTAACATTTTTTTTTATTATATTAGTTTTACGGTCCGCACCCTTTAGTTTTTATTGCCCATCCGTCAACGATTTCTTGTGAACACTAAAACTCAAAACAACTATTGACGGTACAGTTTTGAAATTTGGTACAGTTGCTTTGCAGATATCATGACGAGCAAAGTAAACTTTCATGCATATCGGTGAAATATAGAATTTAATGTAATTGTAGGCCATTACATATATGCGAAAGATGTACAATTATGAGTGTAGTCCGAGTAGTAGAAGTTCTATATTGTCATATCAGCTGGAACTTAGTAAAAATGTGGCGTATGTTATTTTGATACTTTGATATTGCAGTTTTAAAATGTATCATGTTTTTTTTTGTATACAATTGCAATACATTGATTGTCCCGTGCGGGGCCCGGGTGGCGAATAGGCCCGCAGCAGAGCCTAGCTTGTCGTAAGAGGCGACTAAGGGTCTTGGGATTCTGACGTCGGGTCAGTGCTCAGCCCACAGAGCGACCAAGTGTGTACCCTAGGTGGCTGAATAGGGTAGCCCTCGTCCGCGGGGGTTGTCAGGTCTATAATACGGAAACCCTGACCGCCGACCATAGTGGGCCAACGTGTGTGGAGAGTGCCACGCTTCATGCACGTAAAAGACCCCTTTGTGGACCGCCCAGTAGTGCACCACATAGGCTAAATTTTCCGCCCCTACCCACCTCTCCCCTTTTTCCTGTGGTTCTTCAAAATTTACCGGTCCTTTGTTTCCCACCCCATCTCCATATTTCATTTATCGTCATCATTTCATGTTCATTTTATCATCCTTTTCATGTTCATCGCCTGTAAATAACCTATACAGCGTTGCACGGGCGTAAAACACCAACTCACTCACTCACTACATTGATTTGAATTTATTATCATACTAAAAGATTGTTACCTCAGATATATATTGTCGACCAATATTCTTTTGAGAAACTCCTGCTGCCACTCTGAAGTTGAGCGATTCTGACCCTCCGAAATGCTTCCATTTAGGCACTTTAGTTGATATGATTTGATTGAGCGATTCATTTCCCTGAGAACTTCCACAACACACGAGTTTATCAGATTTTTCAGCGAACTTCTGAAAAGTTTTTTTCAAGATCTTTTCTCAGGCCGTCGTCGGATAAATCAAAACCTCCAGTCTGGACCTCTTTCTCTGTTTGTGTGTCATCCGGACATGGTTCGTCTGTTGTTTTTTCAGGTTCTGCAGTGACTAAATCATTTTGTATATCCTCTTTTCTGCGATAATAAAATCTTCCGCTGCCTTTCTTTCGCACTCGCTCTTTTTCAGCCATATTGATATTTCAAAATGACTGTTTCTCCGTCAAACCCTGACCGCCGACCATAGTGGGCCAACGTGTGTGGAGAGTGCCACGCTTCATGCACGTAAAAGACCCCTTTGTGGACCGCCCAGTAGTGCACCACATAGGCTAAATTTTCCGACCCTACCCACCTCCCCCCTTTTTCCTGTGGTTCTTCAAAATTTACCGGTCCTTTGTTTCCCACCCCATCCCCATATTTCATTTATCATCATCATTTCATGTTCATTTTATCATCCTTTTCATGTTCATCGCCTGTAAATAACCTATATAGCGTTGCACGGGCGTAAAACACCAACTCACTCACTCACTGTTTGACTATTCATCTGTAAATGGAAGGGATGCCAAGTGGAACGCTTCGGTTACACATTAACTATTTCCTAACACAGGACGAATAGTACTGGTATTTCCTCCTTGGCATGGATACAGAGAATATTTACAAACCTTCAATAACATCACAATGATCTTTTTCATAATTTATAATGTAACAATCAATTACAATTACAATCGAATTTGATCCAGGTGGTCATCTCAGTACAAAAATTTACGATAAACGAGACGATTTTAATTTTCAAATTACGATTTTAATTTTCAAATTATTAATTTTCCTTATCTACAGAGCAATATACCTACTTCTCCTGCATACGGTGTTTATATTTCACAACAACTTATTCGATATGCAAGAGCTTGCACACATTTCACAGATTTTTTAATCAGACACCGATTTCTTCGTGACCGACTTTAGGAGCAGGGCTATAAGAAAATACGTCTCATACGATCACTAAAAAAATTCTTTCTTCGTTATCAGCCACTAGTAGAAAAGTTCAAAATTGAGTTAAATGATTGTTTTAATTAGTGTTTGACTGGTCTGCTGTACTCAGATGATCACCTCAATATCCCTATTGTGTCTCACAACTATGTTGTGTTCTATGGTCATTACCGGATCCTAAGATCGCAATAGAAGAGGGAGGTTTGGCGCCATAAAACCTGGTTTAACCCACCATTTCGTTTGAAATGCCTGTACCAAGTCAGGACCATTGCGATCCACCAATTCTCCGGTATGACTGATTCGTTTTTGTCATTTTCTCTGGACTATGAAATTGATCATTTTACATATCTATACATCCATGTATATATATGCCATATGGTGCTATCTTATCATATCCGTTTATATGCCATACATAGTTGGGTCCCTAAAAAAATTAGGAGTATATACATGTATGACAGTGTCTGCATGTAATTATGATAAGAACTTCCACTTATAACCACAAAAGAATTTCACGAGTGAACAAGAATGTATTGAACAAGCTGCAGTGATGCAGATAAGTGCTGGACCTGTCTGAGACAAAGGGTTAGTTTGTTAGTTATTGCTTTACTCCCAAGCAGCACGATTTCGGCTCTATCCGGGAGATGAAAGTGATGATACAATGAACATGAATTGATGATGAAGTGGAGGAAATGGGGACACAAGGCCAATCGGGTAGTAGAGCTTTGACTGCCACTGGAAAAAGGAGTGATGGGTAGGGACAGCCTCCTGCATGGGGATCCTACGGGTCCTACTCTTACCGAGAGCTACAGCAGGGTTCTTTAACGTGCGAGGAACGTGACATTTTTCCCAACACAGTGCACCACTATGGTTTGCGGTCAGGTCAGGGCTGTCCCATTCAACCACCTCGGGCACACATCCCAGTCGCTTTTTGGGCAAAGCGGCCTGACCCAGATGTCAGGTTTCTGAGCGCTCTTTAGTGGACTTTTACCGACAAGCTTAGCGCTGCTGCGGGCCTATTCGCCTCCCGGGCCCCGCAAGGGACCTGAGACAAAGGGAGAAAAATTTTAGCAGGTCCAGCAAGTGAAGACATTGTTCAGGGCCTATATCTGGAAAAGTTTTGGAATAATTTATTACAACTAAAGAGGATATGTCTTGTAAAATTTTTGCAGGCCTGGCAAACTTATCTATTTTTTAGGACCCAATGTCTGACAAAAAAAAGATTATCTGCAGTTACAAGTGTGGCCACTAAAAGTATGTCTCACTTGTCCCCATGAGAAATGCTATTTTTATGCCCCCGCGACGACATGTCGGGGGGCATTAAGTTTTACTCATGTCTGTCCGTACGTCCGTACGAATTTCCGTCAAGCTTTTCTCAGAAACCGTAAATGGGAATGACTTGAAACTTGGTAGGATGGTTCAGTATGACAAACTATATGTCCTAAGCAAATTTTAGACCTGTCGGACATCTACTTCCTGTTTGGGGCTGGATCGATACCAAAATCGACATGAAAATTTCCGTCAAGCTTTTCTCAGAAACTGTACATGGGAATGACTTGAAACTTAATAGGATTGTTCAGTATGACAAACTATATGTCCTAAGCGAATTTTAGACCTGTCGGACATCTACTTCCTGTTTGGGGCTGGACCGATACCAAAATCGACATGAAAATTTCCGTCAAGCTTTTCTCAGAAACCTTAAATGGGAATGACTTGAAACTTGGTAGGATGGTTTAGTATTATAAACTATATGTCCTAAGCGACTTTCAGACCTGTCGGACATCTACTTCCTGTTTGGGGCTGGATCGATACCAAAATCGACATGAAAATTTCCGTCAAGCTTTTCTCAGACACCGTAAATGGGAATGACTTGAAACTTGGTAGGATTGTTCAGTATGACAAACTATATGTCCTAAGCAAATTTTAGACCTGTTGGACATCTACTTCCTGTTTGGGGCTGGACCGATACCAAAATCGACATGAAAATTTCTGTCAAGCTTTTCTCAGAAAACGTACATGGGAATGATTTGAAACTTGGTAGGATGGTTAAGTATGATTAACTATGCCTCCTAAGCGACTTTCAGACCTTTCGGACTTCAACTTTTTATTTGAGGCCAGCGGGGGCATCCGTGTCCCATGGACACATTCTTTCTTTATTTAGCTTTAACGTGCCATACATGTAATTCTTATGTCATCTGCAAACTTGAACCTAGTGAAAAATTTTTAACTCGTAAAAGATGAGTCTCCCAAGAGCCCGAATCAATAACATGGCTTTTAATAAGGCAAAAACAACTTTTTTTTTAGAAATGTTTAAATGGACCATAAGTTTAATAAGGGGTCATCTGAGAAAATTGATTACGGTAACAGAATGAAGAAGTCAATTATACAGTTATTTAATGTAAAAAAAACTGTTGGTTAAAGCTGACAAATTTCAACTATTAAAAGCCTTTTTTCATTTCCTACAATTTGCCAACTTTAACCAACCCTTATTTTTACATTTAATTGACTTTAACTCTTTACCGTTTGGGTATTTTTATAGAAAATATTGCTTCAAAATGGTGTCTTTCTTTTTTATACTTGCATACAATAAAATACCAAGGAAATACCAACAGGTTATACCTTATTGGTCTTGGGTGATAATATTGTTTCATAATTTAGGTCAATTTTGAAAAATTGAACATGTTGGTTACCATGGCAACCATCAAGATGTAAATATTTTAATGATTTTTATGCCCGAAATTAATGGTTGTTCATTTTCAATTGCAGATAATATAAAGATAAATGTTGAAATAGAGCCAGATTAGTTTTTTTTTAGGTAGCATATATTCCTAAGTTTATTTTTCAAACAAAGATTGGTAAAATTGTCAAGGATAATGGCTTTTAATCGGTTGCTAGGCAACCACTGTAATCTAAAAAAAATATGGAAAAAATGCTATAAACCTGAATATTTTTTAAAGTTGTGCCATTGCTACCTTATAAATGTGTTAATTTAAAAATGTTTAGTTGTTGTGATAAATATACAACACAAAGCAGCCTTAGCAACCATGGTGCCTTAGCAACCATGGTTGCTATGGTAACGGAGCAAAATAACTCTGTTGATTTAACCAAAATTTGAAATTTACGTTACTTTTCCAAATATTTTAATATTTATTTTTTCAAAAAAGCTTAAATAAGTTTTATGGTATCTATATTGTTGATATGATCAGGTATTGGTCAATGGCTACAACATCTGACCTTGATTATTTATCCCCAAGGTCATATGAATTTTAACCTTTACGTTAGTAATAATTTAAAGTGCACGATGTTTTGCGTAAAAAAGTGTACCATACAGTGTAAAACACGATATCATTAACCTGAAAATGATTTTGTTACCATATGAACACCTGAGTCAAAGCAACACTATAGGTAAATGATGATGATGAGAAATATTGGGTAGGAATGGGAAACAAAGAAACAGTAGACCACTGGAAAGCGGCGAGATGAGTATAAGTGGCGGAAAATTGAGTCTACGTGGTGCAATGCTTGGCAGCTCACAAAGAGATTTTTTTATGTGGAAGCAGCTCGACACTCTCCAAACGCGTTGGTCAACTAGGGTCAGCGTTAAGGCTTTCTGTATTATGACCTGATGCGGATAATGCATCTGCGACAACAGCCAATTAGGATACACACCTCGGTTATTCTCTGGACTGGGCATTGACGTCAAACCCAGAGACGCTTAGTCGCCGCTTACTTACACTGATAAACGAAAACCAAAAACAAATAAAGGAACAAACTACACAAAAACAACAGGAGACACAAAAGCACTTTAACATTGACAGTACTTAAAATGTTCGGGCAATATATGTATATTGTTACAATGACATCTATAATGTGTTTGTGACTAGTGTGTGATACGTCGGTATTGGTCCCAATATGTCACTGCTCTAAAAATCAGAGAGGTACCAATGGGGCATTCAAATGTCTAAAGTGCGAAACGGCAGAGACAGACCCAGTTAAAACAAACGAGAACAGCACATAGAAACACAAAAACATATAAAACAAGTGAAAGTCAACCAACAACGTGAACCCAGGTCGTAAGAGGAGTAAACTCGCGTGTCAGGAAGGGTAAGCAATTTAAGATTGTTTTAATTCAGCATGGCAAGCCTCTGTGCTCTGAGAGAGGTAGAAATCCCAAAAGCGCATGATGTCTGCCATAACATGTTTAAGTTAAGACAACAAATGAGGAGTAACATAACCCTGTGTTATCAATTTGTGTGACAAGTATGGCAGATGTATGTCCCATAAGCTTTGGAATATGAAAGAATCATGCAGTTGCGATTTGTAAACTTCATAAGCCGGAGCGTAAAAAAATGTTCCTACATGTGCTACACAGGAAGGTAAAGCTAGAGCGAACGAAATGTTGCTATGCCGTGTGGAGTTAGTAGAACAATTCCCCGTGTTTTAGATGTATGCTCTTTATTTTTTAGATATGGTGTAATTGTACATAAGATTACTTCTCATATGTACACTTTGTTTTTAGCCACTATATAAATTTATGTAAATTCTAAAACCGAAGGTTAAACTCCATCCATCATAGTTTTGCCCTTAGCTATACATATTTGGATTTCGTTTGGCTTAATGCATATTGAGCATCTTTTGAATTGTGGATTTCCTTTGTTTGGGTTCTAGTGCTGCTGATGAGGAATAATTTTCCGAAATGGCTATAAAGCTCACAAAAATTAATTGCAGTTGGAGTAAACATATGTGTTTTGGTGTCATGTTTATTTACTCCATATCCTTTCATAAATTAAAAATTACATAAGAAGGTAAAGTTAACATTGCATATTCAGAATAACTTCATTAACTGTTTTATTGACATCACGGTGCTTCTTGGCAGGTGTGACAGAAACAGAGCGTTAAAATAATACTGTCTGTCTGATTGTGTTAAAAAAATACGTATTTGCAGTCAGATCCTGAGTGAATGACACCCGAACAATCCTTTTATTTTTTAAATAAATTCATATTTTTGTTTATGCATGACTATTTGCCCTATATGTGATATTACATTACTTTGGTTTGCAGAATTTGGCAGTAAAATCGCCAATACACCTGAAATAAGAATATGCCCAAAAGACGTAATGCCCCATCTTGCAACATTTATTTTAACAAAATGGTTTCTATGGCACTTATCAGTAAGACGAAATGGACTTGAAACATTCTTCTATAGGTGGTCATTCATGCAGAAAATTTAGGTCTCAGCCAGCTTCTGAAGCATACATTGTGCTAAGCATTAGTAAGTGTACCTACCATACCAATATAGTTGATGTGGCACATGTCAGTAAGTGGGAATAGACTTTATCCCTACTTCTGTAAGTGGTCATTCATGTGGAAATATAAGTCACATCCAGCATCTGAAGCATTCATTGTGCTTAGCATCACTAGGTGCACCTACAATACCAATATGATTGATGTGGCATTTCTCAGTTAGTGGAAATAGACTTTTAACCATTCCTCTGTAAGTGGTTATCATTCATGCGGAAAATACAGGTCACATCCAGCATCCGAGGCATGCATTGTGATAAACATGACTAGGTGCACCTACCATACCAATTTGATTAATGTGGCATTTGTTTGTAAATGGGAATTCGGAAATATTCGGATTAATGACGGACGAACGGACCCGAACACTATATGCCCCTCTTCTTTCGTAGATGGGGCATAAAAATACTATGTGCATGCATGCTACTAGTATCATGTTGCTGTAGCATACCCCCTGCTGTTTTGACTGTTATTCCTCCATTTACAATGATTAAGTGCTAGAACAAGAACAAGTAAATACTTTTGGGATAGATACATTAACAGCACAAAACTACGTGTATAGATCCTCCAAATATTCTTATCTTATTCAATGATTTAACACATGATTAGAAATCCCTCTGAATAGTCTTTTTTTTCAAACAACGCTGCCCCTCATATTCATGCGTATGTTAAAACTATTTTCTTTTATATTGTCAATTTCAACTCATATTGTATAAGAGTGTACAAAGTTTCCTTTTTATTAAATTTTGACACAACTTTGAGAAGCAAACTAAAGCACAAACAGACCATTGTCCCTAACGTACTTTTCTTTCCTACGTTTAGATAACAATCTAAAAAAAAGATTTGAACTAATCATTATGGGCTATAAGCCTGCAGATTGGATCAATATATAATAAAAGTACTGTCGGTCTTTAACTTTTCGTTTGAACCTCATCTCTTGGCAGTTATTTAGTCTATTCCATATTGTGAAAGTATAAACTATTTCATAAAATTCAGACTTGAAGTTAATCCAAATACTATATATGTCAACCATCTCTATTATATTATATTATTATATCTGTGACCCAATTGGATTGTAAATTATGTATACCTACATGTATAACATTGTATTACTCTGACTATATCCCCTTCCCAAAAGACAAAGCAAATTGGAAGAAGAAGCAGGACAATGATAATACCGGCTATTGTTTCCACAGTGACTTGAGAAAGTTTTACATGGACAAAATCCTATAAAAAGAAAAATAGGGGGAAATTGTAGACAACAGTCTAATTCTAACCTGTTGTCTACAAACTTCTTCTATGTATTATCCTTTTCTTTGTAAAAAATCTTACACCGTTATCTTTCGGACTGTCTTCAGTGGTTAACAATAGCGGTAAACGATAGCGGTAAAACCCTGCGAGAAAATGCAAAATAATAAAAAAATATATACATTATATGTTCGAATTAATAGCACACGGGATAGCCACGAGTGTAACTGTTTACTGATAGCATATTAGATTCATATTTTATTAATTTACCTTTCCGTCATTTAGGAGTTTAAATTACCTTTTTTTCAGAACAAGATAGGAAAAGCAAACAGTAAATATAGAAGAAATTTTGTTATTTTGCGTAAGACATTAAAATTTAGAAAAAGTTATTAAACTGAAATTCGTAATTCTAATAAAAGCGGTAAAATACAATAAATTCGTTCCTGTCACGTTAGAATAACATATCCAATATTGATATCTCTCATCCTTTTGTGTTATTTACCAAAAAAACCCTACAATTTACTCTTATCTTCTATTTTTAGCCACGATGGCCATGTTTCTCAACCAATCTAAGATTCAAACAACTATTTTCTAACACACAAGCCAAGGATAAATTTAAATAACAATTATTTCAAAAGATTTAGGTTAATCGATTAACCCAGGTTTTATGGAGGGCCAAACCTTTTGGCCATACTAGTATAAGTCTAAATAGCTTTCACCATCGCTGTGGGATTATTCTGGAAAATGTAATTTGCTTTTTTTCACGAATGTTGAAATGTCTGAATATAGTTTTCCTTTATAAGACGTTACAATGGAATTTATATTCTCTACGGTATTGACGGATAATTTGTGGTCTAATTTTGATCGCCTTTGGACAAGAAATAATTCCTTTTAAAATGTAAGTGGTAAGTCCACCAAAAGCTGCATGCGTTAAAAACCTTTGTCAGTCCACCATGGGCTGCATGTGTCCAGAGTAATTGACTATCCATATTGGGCCTCAAACGTACAGGGTTCAACAAGTTGCGGTCGTATCATGCTGCGCTCGGCGAAGCTTTTTAATTCGACTTGTTGACTGAAAAAAAACTTATTGAAAAGGCCTTTTTCGAATTCAAGGGACTTTGTTGTTTTAGGCTATAATTCTACATTTTTTTCCAAAACATCTTATAAAGATAAGATTTTTTACACTTTGGATCAAGTTTGCAGTATACTTGATTTCCTTATTGACAACATATTTGTCACATTTGGAGGACATTTTTCAACAAGTCGGCATTCAAATGGACACCAACTGAGCTCCTCTCCTCGCCGATTTGTTTTTATACTCTTACGAGACTGAATTTCTTCAGGAACTCGTAAAGAACAAGAAGATGAAAGAGGCAATGTCATTTAATCGCACTTTCAGATATTCTGATGACGTCCTCTCTGTCAACAACTCGTCGTTTGGCAGATGGATTCCTTTAATATATCCTCCAGAACTAGAGTTTAAAGAAATCACAGAATCAACTTGCTTTAAATCATTCTTGGATCTGCATCTCGAATTTGACCCGGATGGTCATCTCAGTACAACAATTTACGATAAAAGAGACGATTTTAATTTTAAAATTTTTAATTTTCCTAACCTGGAAAGTAACATACCTACGTCACCTGCATACGGTGTCTATATTTCACAACTAATTCGATATGCCAGGACTTGTACACATTTTCTAGATTGGTTGATCCGACACCGTTTTCTCCATAACCGACTATTTGACCAAGGTTATAAGAAAATTCGCCTCATACAATCTCGAAAAAATCCTTTCTTCGTTATCAGCCACTGGTAGAAAATTTAATTTCACGTTAGACAAAATGGTTAGTTCTTGCTTTGATTAGTGTTTGGCTGGTTGTTGTACTGAGATGATCACCCTAGCATCCCTGATAAGTCATCACAAACATGGTGTGTTTTGTGTAACTACCGGACCCAAAGACTGCAATGAAAGAGGGAACCCGTGCGGGTTCCGGGTAGCGAATAGGCCCGCAGCAGCGCTAAGCTTGTCGGTAAAAGTCCACAATAGAGCGATCAGAAAACTGACGTCGGGTCAGGCCGCATTGCCCACAAAGCGACTGGGATGTGTGCCCCAGGTGGTTGAATGGGGCACCCCTGACATCGAGAGATGCGGGGTCATCAGGCGATAATGCGGAACATATGACCGCAAACCATAGTGGTGCAGCGTGTTGGGAAAAATGTCACGTTCCTCGCACGTTAAAGAACCCTGCTGCAGGTCTCGGTAAGAGTAGGACCCGTAGGATCCCCATGCAGGAGGCAAAATTTCCCGTCCCAATCCATCACATCTTTTGCTAGTGGCAGTGAAAACTCTCCTACCCGATTGGCATTGTCCCCATTTCCTCCACTTCATCATCATTCCATGTTCATTGTGTCCATCTCCCGGATATAGCCGAAATCGTGCTACTTGGGAGTAAATGCGTCTCGTGCAGGGCCCGGGTGGCGAATAGGCCCGCTGCAGAGCCTAGCTTGTCGTAAGAGGCGACTAAGGGTCTTGGGATTCTGACGTCGGGTCAGTGCTCAGCCCACAGAGCGACCAAGTGTGTACCCTAGGTGGCTGAATAGGGTGGCCCTCGTCCGCGGGGGTTGTCAGGTCTATAATACGGAAACCCTGACCGCCGACCATAGTGGGCCAACGTGTGTGGAGAGTGCCACGCTCCATGCACGTAAAAGACCCCTTTGTGGACCGCCAAGTAGTGCACCACATAGGCTAAATTTTCCGCCCCTACCCACCTCTCCCCTTTATCCTGTGGTTCTTCAAAATTTACCGATACTTTGTGTCCCACCCCATCCCCATATTTCATTTATCATCATCATTTCATGTTCATTAATCATCCTTTTCATGTTCATCGCCTGTAAATAACCTATATAGCGTTGCACGGGCGTAAAACACCAACTCACTCACTCACTCACTGGGAGTAAATGCGATAACTAACTAACTAACTCGTTTGGACTGGAGTTGGCGTTGTTGATTGATATTCAGTTATTTTTGTGTTTCTATGTTTAATATGTTGTCTGTTTTTGTTAATGGTTTTGTCTTTGTCCTTTCGGACTTGACATTCGGATTCCCCATTGGTACCTCTGCTTCCTTGTAAATTGTATTAAAAGTAATGAAAAAAACTGCTATAACATTCACGTATGTTTTGTTGAAAAATGTATGCATACCTTAATTATCTTTCTTTTAAGGGTTACAAGATTATCCATAGACCCTTTCTTTGCTGAAGCAATGGGTTCAACTTGTGGTGGGCGTTGTGGTGAGGCTATCAATTCAGCCACCTCTTTGTGCTGGTTCGGGATTGCGGAAACTCCACTAGTTTAGAATATTCTGTTCCGGGTGTCATTATTATGGTGTTGTCTCTGTAAAAATGATTTGGGACTTTTCTCTCAATTGACTGCTTTTAGAATGGTCATAGGTACAATAATGTAGCTCTTTGACATCTTTATATCCGCCAAATCAAAGATGTCAAAGGAGCTACATTATTGTAGCTAGAATGGTTATAACATATGGCTTTAATGACAGCAGTATTATCAGCCAGGCCCGTTGTGATATTTTTTTCTGATCCATCTCCCCCTTTCTTTGTTATATCGAGCCACCCGGCAACCTCTGCATTGCCTGGTAACTGGTAAAGTGATGGTTGCCTCTTTGGATGTTTCAGTTAAGCTTAGTTTACCATGATCTACAAAGTAATGAAAGTGGTCAATAAAGAGAGACATTTTTTTATATTGAAAAACTAAATGGGTAGATATACCATACCCAGTTCATGTATACATTGTATATGTATAGTAATGGGTTTGACTAAAGACCGAAAGAAAGATTTGATAAATTTAGGTGTCGGGTTGTCTGGTCCTCCAGGCTTGTCAGTATTTAATATGTCAAAATGGTAAATAACCCCTCTTTCAATAATAACAAAATCCGAGAGCACAAATGGTGACGTGACAATGGTGGTATTTTGGGGAGGTTAGGTTCTCTCTCCAGTGATGAGACTGATGTAAAATAGTTGTTGATTGCCGAGGCCTTTTCAAACAATCTAAATTTCTCCCAGTCGGATGCAATGTTTCTAGATTTAGCTTTTTAATGCAGACGGTTCCTTTTTCGAATTTTTATCCAAGGCTTGTCTTTTGGCCATACTAGAATTGTCTTTTTAGGAATAAATATTTCCATGGCAAATGATATTTCATTATAAATATTATCAGAAATGAGATTAACATTTGAAGAATCTAAATCTACTTTCAAATCTACTTTCCCAGTTTATACCTTGCAAATGTTGGTTGATACCCAAGCAATTTGCGGTTTCATAGTCAAACAGTGCCTTTTGATACGATAATTCACGTGTATTAGAAAAATTTACGTAAACAACAACTGGGTAGTGATCACTTCAGAAATTGGGTAATACATGACATTCATTTATCATACTACAATTGTTGGTTAGAACAACATCTACCAAAGTAGAGGATGTAGATTTAATTCTAGTTGGTTCAGATACTACTTTCTTAAGACCATATTGTTCACATAAAATATTTAGTCTGTGCTTTTTGTCAAACATTAATATCACCAAGAATATAACGTTTGTCTCTACGTTTATTGAAAACATTGTCCCACATAGATATTCTAGCATCAGGTCCGTCTTGAAAAACAGCACAATTATTTTGATTTGTTATTTATTGAGATTTCTGTGCATAATGATTCTAGAAGGTGGTCTTCAAGGCCAGCTCTGCGTTAAACTAGAAGATTATTGCGAATGTAAAGTACTATACCACCACCTTTATTACATACTAGTAGCCTGTCTTATCTGAAATCGGAGGGACTATGGAAGTTTTCAATCAGAATATCGGAACTAGATACTGTGTGGCCTAATTTGGACTCAGTGATACATATGATGTCATGGTCACCCAATTCATTATATATTATATCAGTCTTGTTACATTTTGAATAGACCTTGAAATTAACAATAGAGATGTCTCTTTGTGCTAGACGACAATCAGTTATAGGCCCTGGGTTTTTATGAATATCATTGCCAAGCATACGTATGAACTTTAACACATAGAAATAGAACACAATTTTGTTTAAATTAAGAATATTTGGGAAATTATAATCACATATGAACTAAACGGTACACATATCTGCAAGCAGCAGCTCATTAACCATAGTCAGAAATGTAGAAAAAGACAAGTTTAAAACTATAGTACCCTTGAGTGTTTGTACACTTGGTATCTATAAACATAAATTGTCTTCTATTTACTACAACAATTGGTATTACTCCATTCCTTGATAGCGAGTTGTCACATGTATGGGGGGAGGGATAATAAGGGGATTGCTAAAATAAAACAAAATGAAAACACAAAAAAATGAAAGAACATTGCGAAAAAATTCTTAAATGCATGAAAGAAAGATAAAGAGATCATTTTTGATTCTTAGTCTAAGTAATACAAATGACAACAAAGTTCCAGACAATAAATTTTGCTACGCCTGACGCGCGTTTCGTCTATTCAAGACTCATCAGAGGCGCTCTACCAAAAATATTGAAAATGCCAAACACTGTGTGAATAAGAAGAGCATAGAACAATATAACCAAAAATACCAAACTGGGGAACCAATTATTTCTAAGATATTCAACCTATGTCTGGAGTAGGAAGAACCTTAGGGTTTAGACAATTTTGAAATTTAGACGGATAATTTAAAGCTTGTTTTGAGTACTTTTCGTTTTCAACAGTTTTGGAATTTGACCTTCCAATGTTTTGATTTAAATGCTACTGATGAGAGGTTACTCCTTGAAATATCGATATATAGCATATCCAAATTAACCGTTTATACCCGCGTTTTTGGTATTTGTAATTTTGAAACCACTGGGCGATAACCGCTGCTGGTGGACCAGAGGTCCCCGAGGGTAATCACAAGCCTGGTCGTCAGACTTGTCTGACACGATTTACCATAAAATTTCTAATATTTTTGTCCCTGAAATTTTCTGATTTTTAAATTCAAAATTGTTTAAAACACCAGGTTTCTTTCCTTGTAATGCACATGGTCGATATCCTCGGTGCTGGATTTGGCTTCCTTGTTCGAACGTTTTGGTTTTGAGTACTTTTCGTTTTCAACAGTTTTGGAATTTGACCTTCCAATGTTTTGATTTAAATGCTACTGATGAGAGGTTACTCCTTGAAATATCGATATATAGCATATCCAAATTAACCGTTTATACCCGCGTTTTGGTATTTGTAATTTTGAAACCACTGGGCGATAACCGCTGCTGGTGGACCAGAGGTCCCCGAGGGTAATCACAAGCCTGGTCGTCAGACTTGTCTGACACGATTTACCATAAAATTTCTAATATTTTTGTCCCTGAAATTTTCTGATTTTTAAATTCAAAATTGTTTAAAACACCAGGTTTCTTTCCTTGTAATGCACATGGTCGATATCCTCGGTGCTGGATTTGGCTTCCTTGTTCGAACGTTTTGGTTTTGAGTACTTTTCGTTTTCAACAGTTTTGGAATTTGACCTTCCAATGTTTTGATTTAAATGCTACTGATGAGAGGTTACTCCTTGAAATATCGATATATAGCATATCCAAATTAACCGTTTATACCCGCGTTTTGGTATTTGTAATTTTGATGTATTCTCCAACTCAAAAGTGTTGGTGCCGGAGCGGGCTAACCTCGGGGAATTTAAACTCCACCAGCAGTGCTAACCTTCACGTGTGTTCGAAATACAAATGACAACAAAGTGGTACAACAAAATATGGTAATAAGATTTTTCAGATAGCCCCTTTTGATTCTAGGTCAATATTTCATGTGAAAAATCCACCAACGAAGTTCCTCTAAACACTGAGGATTCAGGTTGACTTTTGTTTGGTAAGACTGGCTTATTAACAATGTCTTGATCTGGGGCATTTGTAAATGGCAATAATGGAGAGGTGCAAGGGCTATGGCCAGTTATGATGGCGTCATGTAACCCGAAATCTCTGCAAGCTTCCTAACTGATGGTCATTACCGGATCCTAAGATCGCAATGGAAGAGGGAGGTTTGGCGCCATAAAACCTGGTTTAACCCACCATTTCGTTTGAAAATGCCTGTACCAAGTCAGGACCATTGCGATCCACCTATTCTCCGGTATGACTGATTCGTTTTTTTTCATTTTCTCTGGACTATGAGATTGATCATTCAAGTTCGGTAGTTTTGTTATAACCTTTATTAAAATGCTATAGTACACATTGGATGAGATGTTTTGGTTGCCATTTTGAAAACACTCAACCAAATCATGTACGTCCTGGCTCAAAATGTTGAGTGTTAAAAAAGGAACATTTTAAGTATACATGTTTACTGTAATATTTGACTTGTCATGAACATGTTTTGGGTGTCATTTTTCAACTACTCAACAAAATTATAGACTTTTTAGCTCACCTGGCCAAAGGCCATGTGAGCTATTGCCATCACTTGGCGTCCGCCGTCGTTAACTTTTCTTCAAACTTCTTCTCCTCTGAAACGGCTGAACAGATTCAAACCAAATTTTGTCTGAGGGTACCTTAGGGTATCCCCCACAGAACTGATATGGGGATTTTTGATTCGTCGAAAAACATGGCCGTCGTTGCTAAAAATAGGGGGTCAGACTACAGTTTTTGGCTTGTAAATCAAAAAGTATAAGAGATAGATGAAATATGATGCCACCCTACTGCTTCAGCATTAAAAGCTCTACAAAAGTCTCCATTTGGTCGAAGTTGTCAGATGACCCCTTATAGGGTTTACGGCCCCTTAAAGGTGAAAAATAGCGTTTTTTTCATGTTTTTGCCCTTTAGTATGAAAACTATTGCAGATAGAGAAACGCTGTTGCTTGCCTAAATGTTCAGCTCATTTAGCTCTCCAAAAGTCTCCATAGGGTTGAAGTTGTCAGATGACCCCTTATAGGGGTAATGGCCCCTGAAATAATGTTTTTTCATGTTTTTGGACTATGGAATGAAAACTATTGCAGATAGAGAGAAGCTGTTGCTTGCTTAAATGTTCAGCTAATTTAGCTATACAAAAGTCTCCATAGGGTCGAAGATGTCAGATGACCCCTTATAGGGATTACGGCCCCGAAATGACTTTTTCATGTTTTTGACCTAAAGAAAGAAAACTATTGCAGATAGAGAAAAGTTGTTGCTTGCTTAAATGTTCAGCTAATTTAGCTGTACAAAAGTCTCCATAGGGTCGAACTTGTCAGATGCCCCTTATAGGGGTAACGGCCCCTAAAATGATGTTTGTCATGTTTTTGACCTATAGAAAGAAAACTATTGCAGATAGAGAAAAGCTGTTGCTTGCTTAAATGTTCAGGTCATTTAGCTCTACAAAAGTCTCCATTGAGTCGAAGTTGTTACATGACCCTTAATAGGGGTTACGGCCCCTAAAATAACCCTTTTTTATGTTTTTGGCCTATAGAATGAAAACTATAGCAGATAGAGAAAAGCTGTTGCTTGCTTAAACGTTCAGTTTATTTACAGTACCTGTATGGTAAAAGCTTCCCTCTCTCCCCATTTACCATCACACCATTTACCATCCCCATACACCATATACTATCTCCATCCCCATACACCATGTACCATCCCCATCCCCATACACCATGTACCATTGGCGTCCCCATCCCCATACACGATTTACAATCCCCATCCCCATTTACCATTCTATATTCCCCATACCCATAATGCAATTCTTTATTATTATCGATAATACATGTATTAATTTGTTTTAAGGAAATTATTACGATATTTAATAGTTTAAATATCTAATAATATTTTTTATTTAGTTTACATGTATAAATAACATACGGGTGACAAAGAAATAATAACTATAACTATATTAAATATTAATTGAAAATGTTTCATTTTTGTAATTACTAAAGCTGTTATTATCATCTTTTAATGAAACCATGTTATTCAAAATCTAAGTTATAATGTCTATAATAATAATTATAATATATATTACGCAACTTTTTGGTAAAAATTGATCTTGAGCTTTTCTAATTACATCCAATGTATGACATATAGGTCTAGGCATAACCTGTATAAAAGTCAACATATTTATAATTTTAGTTTATCTAAGCATATATGTTTCAAATCTAATGAAAAGACTTGTTTCGCAATCAATTTCTTGTCAATTTTATTAAGCCGGCATATAATTTGGAGCTCAAATATCAGTTTTTACTTGAGTAACTAATATTTTACATATAAAACTTGCAAGTGTGATCTTAATACTCCTATGCAAACCAATTTTCATGATAGTTTGCAACTATGAACCTTATTTTTGAAATAATTGATACATTTATGCATATGGTTATGTATATTTCCAACTTATCTTAGCATATATGTTTCAATCTAATGGTCCCGTGCGGGGCCCGGGAGGCGAATAGGCCCGCAGCAGCGCTAAGCTTGTCGGTAAAAGTCCACTAAAGAGCGCTCAGAAACCTGACATCGGGGTCAGGCCGCTTAGCCCATAAAGCGACTGGGATGTGTGCTCCAGGTGGTAGAATGGGGCAGCCCTGTCATAATGAATGCCGGGGTCGTCAGGCTATAATGCGGAAAACCTGACCGCAAACCATAGTGGGCCAACGTGTGTGGAGAGGGCCACGCTTCATGCACGTAAAAGATCCCTTTGTGGACCGCCAGATAGTGCACCACATAGGCTAAATTTTCTGCCCCTACCCATCACTCCCCTTTTCCAGTGGTCTTCAAAATTTACAGTTCCTTTGTTTCCCACCCCACCCCCACGTTTCTCTTTCAGTGTGTGTAGGTCCAATCAGGATTCATCATTGTATTTTCGACAGATAAGGGTTGATTGTGTGAAATCGGGTAAGGGTTGGCTATATTCCACTTAGGTAAGTGTTCTAACTAGTATGACCTCATTTCAGGTAAGTGTTCTTCATTGTTAGTCACCATAGGTAAGGGTTCCGGATTGTGTGAAGTTTTTGGGGAGAAATTTCGTCGCTTTCTGGGTACATTGGCCTATGGTGCGTTGAGGATACATTGGCCTGTCTTGTGAGTTGGTTCGTTTTCCTTCTGGTTTGTGGTCGTACATTGGCCCTTTTTCGCATGACATGCATGGGTCTGTGTTATGGGTGCTGTTTCCTGGGTGGGTCTACACAGTTCAATTTGTTTTTTCAATAAGTTCTTGTCCTGATTATGACTGAAATATTGTTGACTGGACATAAAACAAACAACAAACAAACAAAACAAATTTCAATCTAATGAAAAAACTTGTTTCGCAATCAATTTCTTGTCAATTTTATTAAGCCGGCATATAATTTGGAGCTCAAATATCAGTTTTTACTTGAGTAACTAATGTTTTACATATAAAACTTGCAAGTGTGATCTTAATACTCCTATGCAAACCAATTTTTATGATAGTTTGCAACTATGAACCTTATTTTTGAAATAATTGATACATTTATGCATATGGCTATGTATATTTTCAACCTTTCTTAGCATATATGTTTCGAATCTAATGAAAAAAACTTGTTTCGCAATCAATTTCTTGTCAATTTTATTAAACCGGCATATAATTTGGAGCTCAAATATCAGTTTTTTAATTAAGTAACAAATATTTTACATATAAAACTTGCAAGTGTGATCTTAATACTCCTATGCAAACCAATTTTCATGATAGTTTGCAACTATGAACCTTATTTTTGAAATAATTGATACATTTATGCATATGGCTATGTATATTTTCAACTTATCTTAGCACATATGTTTCAAATCTAATGAAAAAACTTGTTTCGCAATCAATTTCTTGTCAATTTTATTAAGCCGGCATATAATTTGGAGCTCAAATATCAGTTTTTACTTGAGTAACTAATATTTTACATATAAAACTTGCAAGTGTGATCTTAATACTCCTATGCAAACCAATTTTCATGATAGTTTGCAACTATGAACCTTATTTTTGAAATAATTGATACATTTATGCATATGGCTATGTATATTTTCAACCTTTCTTAGCATATATGTTTCGAATCTAATGAAAAAACTTGTTTCGCAATCAATTTCTTGTCAATTTTATTAAACCGACATATAATTTGGAGCTCAAATATCAGTTTTTTAATTAAGTAACAAATATTTTACATATAAAACTTGCAAGTGTGATCTTAATACTCCTATGCAAACCAATTTTCAATTTTTCATTGTTTTCATTATACAAATATATATACATGATATACGGCGAAATGTACGTCACAATTTATTTGATCTTGAACATTTCGTTGATAAAATTCTTTCATTTATTTCAGTTATATATCTTATTTTTATAATAGTTGTATTCAAATAAAAGATACATGTAAAAATGTATCGTAAAAATGCCGTTATTTAAATTGTAATTTGAAAAATGTCTTTAATCAAGGAATCCCTTGCTTTAATGTATAAAGTTATTTTCATACACTCAACAAACAAAAAAACTATATATACGTTAATCGTCCTCGTGTACACGTAGTAATATAAATATATTCGTTTTATATATTTAATACAACAGACATCTGCCGTATCATCTACAGTTAAAATGACCAAATAAATTTACAATTATTCTATTATTATATCATTTACCATCCCCATTTACCATTCGGTAGACCAATCAAATTCGATTTACCATTTACCATCCCCATTCCCCATTTACCATCCCCATTTACGATCCCCATCCCCATGCACAATACTCTTCCCCATACACCATCCCCATACACTATACTATTCCCCATATACCATTTACCATTCACCATCCCCATCCCCATCCCCATTTACCATCCCCCCATTTACTATAGATTGGGAAGCTTTTACCATTTAGGGACTGTATCTCTACAAAAGTCTCAATAGGATTGAAGTTGTCACATGACCCTTAATAGGGGTTACAGCCTCCAAAATAACCTGTTTGATGTTTGAAAACTTGAGCAGATAAAGAAAAGCTGTTGCTTGCTTAAATGTTCAGCGCATAAAGCTCTACAAAAGTCTCCATAGGGTTGAAGTTGTCAGATGACCCCCAATAGGGGTTACGGCCCCTAAAATAACGGTTTTTCGTGTTTTTGCCTATAGAATGAAAATTATAGTAGATAAAGAAAAAACTGTTGCTTGCTTAAATGTTCAGCTCATTTAGCTCTACAAAATATAGGGTTGACATCAAGACCAGGTGAGCGATTTAGGCTCCTGGGAGCCTCTTGTTTTACTCAAATTGTAGTTTTTTCCTAGCAATTATGATTTGTTCACATTTTGTTTATTCTCTCTCTAACTGTTCAAAAGTAAATTTAAAAAAAAATATTTTGAAAATGGCTGCCAGTAGCCATTCGACTTTGGTCTCAAATTAAAGGGCATCAGATGGCAGTCTCCAATTATCTATATATTTGCTATATAAAGGTAATAACAAAACTACCGAACTTGAATGATAAATCTCATTGTCCAAAGAAAATGACAAAAACGAATCAGTCATACCGGAGAATTGGTGGATCGCAATGGTTCTGACTTGGTACAGGCATTTAAAACGAAATGGTGGGTTAAACCAGATTTAATGGCGACAAACCCCCCTCTTCCATTGCGATTTTTTATATTATTTCTTATCGTTTTCAAGTTAAATAACTCTAAAACCGTTAAACCAGAAAATAATACGATACAAATCGTTTATTCTAAAGCTGTGTACCAATATGAAATCAATACCTTCAGAAGAAGACGAGAAATCCGGTACGAAAGTTTGTAACGAATGAACATTTGGATTTTCAATATTTTTGGTAGAGCGCCTCTGATGAGTCTTGAATAGACGAAACGCGCGTCAGGCGTAGCAAAATTTATTGTCTGGAACTTTGTTGTCATTTGTATTTCGAACACGCGTGAAGGCTATCACTGCTGGTGGAGTTTAAATTCCCCGAGGTTAGCCCGCTCCGGCACCAACACTTTTGAGTTGGAGAATACATCAAAGCTTTAAATTATCCGTCTAAATTTCAAAATTGTCTAAACCCTAAGGTTCTTCCTACCCCAGACATAGGTTGAATATCTTTGTAATAATTTGGTTCCCCAGTTTGGTATTTTTGGTTATACTGTTCTATGCTCTTTATATTCATATATACAGTGTTTGGGATTTTCAATATTTTTGGTAGAGCGCCTCTGATGAGTCTTGAATAGACGAAACGCGCGTCAGGCGTAGCAAAATTTATTGTCTGGAACTTTGTTGTCATTTGTATTTCGAACACGCGTGAAGGTTATCACTGCTGGTGGAGTTTAAATTCCCCGAGGTTAGCCCGCTCCGGCACCAACACTTTTGAGTTGGAGAATACATCAAAGCTTTAAATCATCCGTCCAAATTTCAAAATTGTCTAAACCCTAAGGTTCTTCCTACCCCAGACATAGGTTGAATATCTTTGTAATAATTTGGTTCCCCAGTTTGGTATTTTTTGTTATATTGTTCTATGCTCTTCTTATTCACACAGTGTTTGGCATTTTCAATATTTTTGGTAGAGCGCCTCTGATGAGTCTTGAATAGACGAAACGCGCGTCAGGCGTAGCAAAATTTATTGTCTGGAACTTTGTTGTCATTTGTATTTTTTACTCTTCTTCAAACAGGAAAACCATTTTTTATCCATCCAAAATGTATGTATGAAAATTTTTATAACGCAAAAGAGTCCTCAAGCCAATTATCATACATAACATTTTTCCTTCTTCTTTTAAAGTATATATATGGAAAAGTTTGGAAATTGATACGTACAAAAAGGATAGGCTGTTGACCCTCATATCCTGTAAAAATAAATGAAAGCAATCAAATGATTTAAAATAGACGTCCCGAACATAAAATCTTAGTTTACACAAAAAGTTGGGAAATAGATATGATTCAAAGCATCCTCGGAAACCCAGGGTTTCTTCTCTCGCTTACTTCATGAGTAAGCGAGAGAAGAAGCCCTGGGTTTCCGAGGATGAATTCAAAGGAAAGATATGTATTTTGTTTTTAAGATCATAACAGAAGAACCCCTGTCAAATAAATTTTCCTTTTGAATGCCTCTGTGTGCTGCTTTACCCTTTACCACATAGGGTACAGGTCAGCCTCTGGTGCCATTTCACATGGTTCGTTAGCAATTCTAGCTTTCAGTAGAAGACCTTTTTGTTACCCTTTCAAAGTGAAAAAAAGTGCGAAAAACTGAAATTTTAGTGAATTTTCAAAGTTCAAAGGGCCATAACTCTCATAAAAAATTGTGGACCAGCACGAAACTCAAACTTGATCTGTAACTCATCAAGGTAAACTCACATACCTAAAATCAGTTCATTATCTATAAGCGTTTAGAAAAAAGTGCGGAAAACTGAACTCCCATGAAAATTTGTGGACCGGCAAGGTAAACTCACATAACAAAAATCAGTTCATTATCTATAAGCGTTTAGAAAAAAAGTCCGGAAAACTGAATTTGTTACGGACGGACGGACGGACAGACTGATTACTATAGGGCGTCCGCGGGGCCCTAATTAATTTCACATTAATAAACATATGAATCTGGAATCTTTGGTTAGTTAGTTAGTTATTGTTTTACTCCCAAGCAGCACGATTTCGGCTAAATCCGGGAGATGAACATGAAAGTGGTGATACAATGAACATGGAATGATGATAAAGTTGAGGAAATGGGGACACAAGGCCAATCGGGTAGGAGAGTTTTGACTGCCACTGGAAAAAGGAGTGATGGGTAGGGACGGGATATTTAGCCTCCTGCATAGGGATCCTACGGGTCCTACTCTCACCGCGACCTGCAGCAGGGTTCTTTAACGTGCGAGGAATGTGACATTTTTCCCAACACGGTGCACCACTATGGTTTGCGGTCAGGTTTTCCGCATTATCACCTGACGACCCCGCATCTCTCGATGTCAGGGCTACCCCATTCAACCACCTGGGGCACACATCCCAGTCGCTTTGTGGGCAAAGCGGCCTGACCCGATGTCAGGTTTCTGAGCGCTTTTAAGAAGACTTTTACCGACAAGCTTAGCCTCGCTGTGGGCCTATTCGCCACCAGAAACCCGCACGGGTTTAGAATCTTTGGATATACATGTATATTTACCAACTAAAATTTAGAAGAGGTTGAAATATAAGTTACTTGTATGTATACCGAATAAAAAGTTTGGAAATTGATACGTACAAAAAGGATAGGCTGTTACTAATGAAGACGAAGGGGTTGTGATGACTTTGAGTTTGGTTTCTCCTCTTGTTCCAACAATTATATCACAATATTTTGTACAGTGCGTTCTAATGTCGTAAGGATGTACTTTTGTTGGATTCTCCATGGTGTCCATGATCATTTTCACCACTTCGGACACTTTTGTTGTTAGGAATTTTGATTTTTCAACGTAGTTTCCGAACCGTCTAGCGTGTTTTTTTTTATTTCTCTTTGTTGCTTTGTAAGCTAAACCCCTTGTTTCAGTAGAAGACCCCTTTCCAACCCTTCCAAAGTAGACACGAAAAGCACTTTGGTCACCAAGACCTTCTTTTGGTTGTCTATTCATTGCCTCAGCTATAGAACTTTGTTTTCTGTCGCCATGTTCTGCTTTGCCTGCGTCTGGGGATGGTAAGGTCTGCTTTTAATTACTTTTATGTTGTGCTGCTTTGAAGTGTTTAATAACAAGCGTTTAGAAAAAAGTGTGGAAAACTTAAAATGAAGTTTAAAGATCAATGTTTGCAAACCAAAACTGTAACTCATTATGACATGGTAGACTAGCATATCCATTTTTTTAATCAGTTCATTATCTACAAGCATTTAGAAAAGAGCGTGGAAAACTGAGGTGTGAAAAACAGAAAGAAAGTGAACAAATTAAATTGCAATTTGTTTAGAAGTAATTTACCATAATAAATTTTAATTAATGTGATTTTTAATTTTCCAATCATTCTGCGTGTATGGTGACCCACCTACATGTAGGACCAGTACTATAGTATACATCTTACTTCCAATACATCGAAACACTGTAATAATGAATCACAGCATTGTTAACACGTCATAATATAAAAACTCTGGCACATTTGAAATGCAACACCTCTTTGTGACTAAATTATACACCTGGCTGTTGTTCAGATGGATGTGGTCTCAGCATGGCATCGATTATCTGGTTCACGTTTGGCTGTTTTTCTAAAATAATGTATAATCTTGAGTCTCATTTTTGGGATCAATCATTAAAATTTTAAAGTAGCTCCTCCCTACATTGACCAATTAAAATATTACAGCTACTGTAATAATAGACTGTCAGTAATATACTAAAATAATGTAATTGTTGTGACTTTATAAAACCATTTTTGTTCTTGACTACGAGTTCTAGCTAATAATAAATATTTATTTGTATTAATAATTTTTTTGACAGGATTCGGCAGTTGCATGCTCAATCCCAAAATCTATTTGAGGATGAAATGGCAGCAAGGGGACAGAAAATGGACAAGAAGGACCAACTCTTTCTGCTATTAGTAAGAATTTTGACAAAAACCATGATTGTAGACTTAAATTTAATTGTATTATCTATACAGCGGAACTTACCCTAGCTGTTATTGTTAAAATAATGTTAATGGTATGAATTCAAAAGTGAAAAACTATGTACAATACACATATAATTGGATGTGTTTTTATATAAGTTTTATAGATGACTTAATTATTTAATATTTAATGTGTAGATCAATTCAGGTCTAATGTTTTACAAATTGGTCTGTCATAAAGTACTATATGAATTATAGCGATCGATGATATTATTCCTGATAACTGAAAACTAACTTATGTTTTTATGCAAGGCATAAATTTGGGAGCGGGGGTGTTACTAGTAGTAAGTTACATTAACCTTACTGATTTATACTTCTTTGTCATCATATAGTCTTCATTGTTAGCATTTTTAAACATGAAAAATCAAAACCTTTTATCTTTTTCATTATAGTGCAAAAGCTGAATAAAATGGACAAGAGGATGGAGAGTATGGAGAGGGAGCTGGCTGGGCCTAAGGGTTCAGTTGGGGGAAAAAACAAACCACTAGCTTCAGTATTGACAGCTGCTCTTATAAGGATCCAATACTGACATGCGTTATGACCAAATATCAATGACCCATTTATATATGTATAAGTATTATTTCAAGGTTGGTAACCTAGACTGTATCAGAATCATTTTTATCATAACATTACAGGTATATACAATTAACAGCTAGATCCCAAAAGTATGAAAAGAAGTACTTAGTACTTGAAACCAGAGCACTTAAACAAGAAATGTATAGCCATAAATCATTGTTACATCTTCTGATGCTAATTAAATTAAAAAAAAATTATTTTTGATTTTTAAAGCTAATTATTAATTGTCATGAACTAATAACATTCCAAGTGGCAAAACATATAAATGTACCATGAGTATGTCATGTCCTTTTAATTCTTAATGAACACAATATTTTATAGAAAAAAACTGAATGTTAGTCCCAAGAGACAAATTTCCCAACACTTATGGCTGGATCCAGTGAATAATGTAGAGTTTAAGGTATTTAAAAACTCAAGTTTAATTAAGTTTTTGAATTTTGAATTTAATTACATAAATGATAATTGACCATTTTAAGTATAATTTAGACTATTTGGACTTGGATATCAATAATTCCAGCGATCAAATAGTTATTTTTATCATTAACTATATATCTTAAATTTATTTCTCACAACCATGAATATACAAAGGTACAATAGAGATAGATACAATGGACACAAAGGAGTAGAGCCTAAACCGGCCCGGTATTTTCACTATTTTTTCAACTACTATAACTTGTCAAAAATTTAACTAAAATATGTTAAGGTATGAACAAACTTTTCATATCTGTAAGATTTAGCAAAATATTTACACCATAGGTTTAGCCTTGAGACTTGACAATTACTCATTTTTCACACGTTTTTACTGGTTTCTCTGCATATTTCGTCAAAATTAGTATTTGCCACATTCCTTGACCATCGTATTTTTTAATCATTAATTTATAATATCATAATACACATTTCTATCACAAAATAATTTTGGTTGACAGGTGTGGCCCATTTCATATTCATCGATTTATACATGAAAACCAAGGAAAACTGTCACGAATTGTTATTTTTCACAAAACAGTCTATTTTTTACCTCACTGCTCTCCTTATTGATAAATAAATAAAGGAAAAAATATAGCAATTCATGAAATATACAGACTAATGAACATAAATGCAATAGTGAGTGAGTGAGTGAGTTGGTGTTTCACGCCCGTGCAACGCTATATAGGTTATTTACAGGCGATGAACATGAAAAGGATAATAAAATGAACATGAAATGATGATGATAAATGAAATATGGGGTGGGATGGGAAACAAAGGGACAGTTAATTTTGAAGAACCACAGGAAAAGGGGAGAGGTGGGTAGGGGCGGAAAATTTAGCCTATGTGCATAAATGCAATAACTACAAGCAGATTTATCAAAGTAGATTTTTTGGGCCATTTTGGGACCTTCGTGACTCGACTCCTTTACATTGTGGAAGAAACGACGGTCAACTGGGAGGACAGACCCTCTTACAAACTTTAAATCTTCATAAATTTACATAATCTAAATAAAATGGATTTTTGTCTGTTGATAACAAATTACCATACTTCATAATATTCGGCCTATTTACACACTATCAATATATATTTTACATTCATTAGCAAAGCTGCATGGAACATTCAAACAATTAAGTTCAGATTTAATATGAAAGTGATTTATCCCAATTACCATATGGTGACACCAATCATTAAATGCACTGTAGGTCTGATGATCTATACCTCTTGTTTACCGAAAAGATCGATCTAACCCTTACCAAAATGCAATTGATTTTAATTTGATTAGTAGTTGAGTTTTTTTCTGAGCATTTTTATTTGATTAAATTTTGATTTCTCTATATTTGTAGAATCAATTCTATGCTTAACCTATGGAGTGAGTGAGTGAGTTGGTGTTTTACGCCCGTGCAACCTATGGAAGATTGTTGATTGAAAATGGATTAAACATTGAGAATTGATTTGTATTTGATTGAAAATCAATTGAAATTGGCTGGATTTTAATGAAATGTGTAAAGTAGATGCAGGATTGAAATGATGCAATAAATAACTCAAAAAACCAATACCTTCAAGTAGAAATGCATTGAAATGATGTCATATAAATAAATCAAAAATCAATCAATATAGTAATGTATTAAATGTATCTATATGTACATGTCACCATATAAACTATAAAATATGAAAGATTTGAAAATGTCAACATTTTGCTTTCACTTTGGTTTTCAAAGCAGTTTTTTGTCCTTTATTGATATCATGGCGAATAATTCCTATCTTATTCTGAATTGTCTTGTTAAATTTTCTTGGCATGATCACATCCAATCCAAGTTTTTTACTCTTTGTATGCATGTATTCAAAAAAAAAAGAAAAAAAAATGTTATAGATTACAAACATGGACATATGTTTATTAAACATGAAAGAACCTTAGTGAGCATGCTCACATACCCCACGCGTCCATATAATGGACAGAGAATATCTATTTTGAGTTAGGAATAAAAAAGTCAGAGTTGTTGTCTTTCCAAGTCGGCTCGTTAAACAGGAAAAAAATGAGTGACAGACCTGAAAATGTATCCCACCATATGGGACTCCTACGTTAAGCTACGTACAAAATATCAAAAGCCAATGATGAATAGTTGCTGAGAAATCTGTGACGAAATTTTTCAACCCTGAAAATTAAGTGAAAAAAATTGAAGTCGGCTCGTTTAACAGGAAGTAGCTGATCGACAGACCTGAAAATGTATCCCACTATATGGGACCCCTACTTGAAGCTACATACCAAATATTAAAAGCTTACAATTAATAGTTGCTGAGAAATCTTTGACGAAAATTTTCAACACTGAAAATTAAGTGAAAAAATCTAAGTCGGCTCGTTTTACAGGAAGTAGCTGATCGAAGAACGTGAAAATCTATCCCACCATAAGGGACCCCTACCTGAAGCTCTATACCAAATATTAAAAGCGTACAATTAATAATTGCTGAGATATCTGTTACAAAAATTTTGATCACAGACAGACGGACGGACTGACGGACCAGTCAAAAACATTATACCCTTCGCAACTTTGTTGCGTGGGGTATAAATATACATAAAACAAGGATACATGTATGTCTAACTGACATAATGCCCCATCTTGCAACATTTAGGATGTACAGATGAATGGACCTGAACACTATATATGCCCCAAGAAGTATTGTATAATTGTTAAATATATATTAATTTTCATTTCAAACAAAATATGCAGGTCTCCTTTATGTTTATGGGATTTTACATACATGAGTGAGTGAGTGAGTTGGTGTTGAACGCCCGTGCAACGCTATATAGGTTATTTACAGGCGATGAACATGAAAAGGATGATACAATGAACATGAAATGATGATGATATATGAAATATGGGATGGGGTGGGAAACACAGGGACGGTACATTTTGAAGAACCACAGGAAAAGGGGAGAAGTGGGTAGGGGCGGAAAATTTAGCCTATGTGGTGCACTACTTGGCGGTCCACAAAGGGGTCTTTTACGTGCATGAAGCGTGGCATATATAGCATATCCAAATTACCCGTTTATACCCGTATTTTGGTATTTGTAATTTTGAAACCACTAGGCGATAACCACTGCTGGTGGACCAGAGATCCCCGAGGGTAATCACAAGCCTGGTCGTCAGACTTGTCTGACACGATTTACCATAACATTTCTAATATTTTTGTCGCTGAAATTTCCGATATTTAAATTCAAAATTGCTTAAAACACCAGGTTTCTTTCCTTGTAATGCACATGGTCGATATCCTCGGTGCTGGATTTGGCTTCCTGGTTCGAACGTTTTGGTTTATAACAAAAATAATGGGTAGAGGTTAGTAGAAAGAGATACAGTTCAGGTGAAGGGTAGTACAAAAACGTACCATTAGGGTTAGGGTTAGTGTTAAACATATAACTAGGGTTAGGTTAAGTATAAAACACACAATTAGGATTAGGGGTTAACATATTTAGATACACTTAGGGTTAGGGTTAATAGAAAATCATACAATTAGGGTTATAGTCGATGAAAACACAAAATAAGGGGTAGGGGCTAGAACAAAGAGATACAGTTCAGGTAAAGGATAGTACACAAACGTACAATTAGGGTTAGGGTTAGTGTAAAACATATAATTAGGGTTAGGTTTAGTATAAAACACACAATTAGGGTTAGGGGTTAGCATATTATGATACACTTAGGGTTAGGGTTAGTACAACATCATACAATTAGGGTTGGGGTCGATGAAAACACAAAAATAATGGGTAGGGGTTAGTAGAAAGAGATACAGTTCAGGTTAAGGATAGTACAAAAACGTACAATTAGGGTTAGGGTTAGTGTTAAACATATAACTAGGGTTAGGTTAAGTATAAAACACACAATTAGGGTTAGGGATTAACATATTAAGATACACTTAGGGTTAGGGTAAATAGAAAATCATACAATTAGGGTTATAGTCGATGAAAACACAAAATAAGGGGTAGGGGTTAGCATATTATGATACACTTAGGGTTAGGGTTAGTACAAATCATACAATTAGGGTTAGGGTCGATGAAAACACAAAAATAATGGGTAGGGGTTAGTAGAAAGAGATACAGTTCAGGTAAAGGTTAGAACATAAAACGTACAATTAGGGTTAGGTTAAGTATAAAACACACAATTAGGGTTAAGTTGAGTATAAAACACACAATTAGGGTTAGGGATTAACATATTAAGATACACTTAGGGTTAGGGTAAATAGAAAATCAAACAATTAGGGTTATAGTCGATGAAAACACAAATTAAGGGGTAGGGGCAAGAACAAAGAGATACAGTTCAGGTAAAGGATAGTACACAAACGTACAATTAGGGTAAGGGTTAATGTAAAACATATAATTAGGGTTAGGTTTAATATAAAACACACAATTAGGGTTAGGGGTTAGCAAATTAAGATACACTTAGGGTTAGGGTTAGTACAACATCATACAATTAGGGTTGGGGTCGATGAAAACATAAAAACTAATGGGTAGGGGTTAGTAGAAAGAGATACAGTTCAGGTAAAGGTTAGAACATAAAACGTACAATTAGGGTTAGGTTAAGTATAAAACACACAATTAGGGTTAAGTTGAGTATAAAACACACAATTAGGGTTAGGGCTTAGCATATTAAAATACACTTAGGGTTAGGGTTAATACAAAATCATACAATTAGGGTTAAGGTCGATGAAAACACAAAAAAGGTGTAGGGGTTAGTACAAAGAGATACAGTTTAGGTAAAGGATAGTAAAAAAAACCGTGCAATTAGGGTGAGGGTTAGTGTAAACATATAATTAGGGTAATGTTTAGTATAAAACACACAATTAGGGTTAGGGGTTAGCAAATTAAGATACACTTAGGGTTAGGGTTAGTACAACACCATACAATTTGGGTTATGGTTAGTCTCAAACATATAATTAGGGTAAGGGTTAGTATAAAACACACAATTAGGGATAGGGGTTAGCATATTTAGATACACCTAGGGTTAGGGTTAGTACAACATCATACAATTAGGGTTTGGGTTGATGAAAACACAAAAATAATGGGTAGGGGCTAGTAGAAAGAGATATAGTTCAGGTGAAGCACAGTACAAAAACGTACAATTAGGGTTAGGGTTAGTGTAAAACATATAACTAGGGTTAGGTTAAGTATAAAACACACAATTAGGGTTAGGGGGTAACATATTAAGATACTCTTAGGGTTAGGGTTAATAGAAAATCATACAATAGCTCAGTTCCGCAATGTCGATTCCGAGGTTAATTTCGCGTACGTTTTTGCTTTTAGTCGTAACGCCTTACTTCCGGGGAGTTCAAAGATGCGTAACCTTGCAAACAATATGAACAATCTAAATGTAACATAGCAAAATAAGGCCTAAAGGTAATATATAAAGGGCGGCTTTATGTTTATACCTTAAAAAGTCACAAAATGTTTTAAGAAATGTGGCAACATGAACAAGAAATTTTTGAAAGGGGTTTCTGACAACTGTTCTACTGAAGACCAAAAGGGTGGTTCTGTTTTGTCTTCAGATCTACATGAAAATTACAAAATGTATCAAGGTTAGGAGGTTTCAGAAATTAAAATGGTAAAATTTGAAGAATACAGATATGTGCCAAAAGTATTCGGTCACTCAAAGATCGCAATGGTCCTGTCAGACTTGGTACAGTAATTTCAAAAGAAATGGTGGGTTAAACCAGGTTTTAAGGCGCGCCTAACCTTCCCCTTCCATTGCGATCTTGGGGTCCGGTAGTTACACAAAACACAGCAGGTTTGTGAAGACATATTAGGGATGCTAAAAGAAAGTACACCTTTGTCCTTTTTCTTCTTGGAGTAGCTTCAATACTTTCGTCATCATGTACATTTCTTTGAACCACAGTGACTCCAGTAAATAAATGATTAAATATAAACAAAAATTATAACAGTGTACATGCTAAACTGGCAGGAATTTATATGAATTTTTGTAAAGCTTAACAAAAAGTAAACCATCATATTATTTTAATTTTTTTCAATTAATAGGATACACAACTATAGTTTTGGTCTCGCCTGCAACCATAAAAGGCGAGACATAGGTATTACTAAATACTTTCTGGTGGAGGCGACAGTGGCGACGTAAACTTTTTTGTAAGACTTTTGTGTACAATGAATTGCTTGAAAAGTATAATAGTTAGGCATCATGGTCCATGCTGTGTGATCCTGACCCCATTTTCACGCTCCAGTGACTTTGTGAACTTAGGTCTTTTTTTCATGCCAAACACATTTTTGTAAGACTTTTGTGTACAATGATATTGGGTATACAGACAGTTAAGGTTATGGTCATGTAATTTTTACTATGCCGTGTGAACCCGACCCCATTTTCATGCTCAAGTGACTGTGAACTTAGGCCTTTTTTCAGGCCGAAAATTTTTTTGTAAGACAATAAATTGCTTGAAAAGTATAATAGCTAGGCATCTGATATTAGGTATACTGACACTTTTTATTTACATTGTTTATATTATGAATTGAAAGCTTAGGTAGTTGATTTCAGTGATGGTACCGACAGGCAAGACATTCTTTTAGCGGCCACACTAGTATAATATACATGTATGTTTAAATATAGAAAAAAACAAAATACATGTAGTCTGTTGACAATTGTTTGTTTTTACAAAAATGTTCTTTATTTTATATAGACAATGTACATATACCTTATACATGTTATATGTAGAGTGTGATATTTGTATAATGATTGTTCTTTATTTTTTTATTTTTCAGCATGGGGAAAAATATTGCTGTGTTCCTCTATGCCATAATACCTCAGACACCATATTGGAAGATGGATCTAAAGTTATTCTGCACAGATTTCCAATGTCAGAAAAAAGAGCACATATTAAGAAACAGTGGATCAGTAGGATTAACAATGTCAGGGCTAATTTTGTTATCAACGACAGTTCAAGAATCTGTAGCGTCCATTTTGAAACCCCATTTACAGATGAGTCAATACCAACTATATTTCCATCCAAGCCTAGAAAGGTGGTGAAAGAAAGAAGACCACTTACAAAATATGATGTTAATGACAATGTCTCTTACTGTACATCTTACACATCTACTGCTCTCTCAAAAGACATGAATGATAATGATTATGGCATTGAAAATTTAAACAATCAAATTGAACCTACCTTGAAAATAACACAATCCACTGACACATCAGAATGTTCAGCCCAACCAGGGACATTTGAAAAAAGCTCTAATACATTCAAGACAGTTTTGAATGATGCAGCAGTTCAAGTTGGGCAATCAGCAACAAGTACCAAGGAAGTAGCTGTTCAGTGTGATTTGCCACGTATGATTTATGAGGATATAATTAGTGACGATGGTAAAATTCGATTTTACACTGGATTCCCAACATTTAAAGTATTTTGGTTATTTTTTATGACCCTCCTTCAACATGGAGCTGACAATCTCAATTATTGGGAGGGAGAAAAACGATCAATGGGGGATCGGCCTTATCATCAAGGTGATTGTGAAAAACCAGGGAAGAAAAGGTTCTTAAGACCTATAGATGAATTTCTTTTGACCTGCATGAGATTACGACTTGGATTAAATCAAGAACAGCTTGCTGACATTTTCAGAGTTTCTAAAACAACTGTTTCAAGAATTATCAACACCTGGGTAAATTTTATATACGATCATAGTAAAGGTTTAATTGCATGGCCAACAAGAGAACAGATTCTTGCTAATCTACCACGTCATTTTAACGACCACTCAGATACAAGGATTGTTATTAACTGTACAGAGTTTTTTTTTGTAGAAAGACCATCGTCAAAGGGTTAACATGGTCTGAATACAAGCACCACAATACATTTAAACTGTTAGTTGGAGTAACACCAAATGGCATGGTCACATTCATTTCAAGATTATGGGGAGGAAATGCTTCAGATAGACACATAGTACAACAAGATGATTTAAAGTGCAACTAAAACGGTTATAACAACTTAATCTTATTTAAAAGTGTTTATTTTTTTAAGATCAATGCAAAAAATCCGATCAAAATCCGTTGACAAATAACGTAGATATGAGTGTTTGAAGTGCAAAATTTCGCACCTTTCAAAATCTAATCAACGATATTTCAGGAAAAGAATTACATGCGAGCTAAACCGGAAGTGACGCACAAGGGGGAACCGAAATCGTTTGCTAGTATAGTAGAAATGTTTTTTTTGAAAGGGATATTAAAGATATCCGCAATAAAATATAAATAATTTCGGTGGCAATTTTTTACATTAATATTTAAGAAATACCCAACGAACACATTTATACATTTTCCAGTTTTTAACAATACATTTTACACCAAATAATATTTTAAAAAAGTAGGCCATCACAAGAATGAAGTTTAGACCTTTTAAAATTTGTATAAAATGTTAAATCAAGGAATTAAAGTACTCCAATTCCTTGGTTAAATCCTATGATTTAAGCAATTATGATTGTCAGATTTCCACAAAATTGAAAGTTTTTACTGCAGCAATCAGTACACATACATGATGCAATCAAAGGAACATATATCTATTTTAAACAGTTATGTTGTCTTTATGGTCCAAAGTGTTAATTTAAATCATATATGTCTAATTTGCAGGCCTATGTCCTTATGATAATTACCTTAATTATTAACCCATGCTGAGTATGGACTACCTTTCGCGACGAACAAACAAACACAGGTGTGAAGTTAAACGAAATTAGACAACCAATATGTCACCATAGGGGGGGGGGGCAATTAACAATTTGGGGACAAGTAATAAGCTTCTTTTATTAAATTACGATTTTCTTTTATTCCTTTTTCATCTACAATTCAACAATTATCACGATTATACTGAATAAAGTTTTGGTGATTAAACATATATTTTACATGTTTTATATAACATATTTCATTTCTGGATGCATTAATTATCATTTCATTACTAATAAATTGTAAAGATAAACTACCGTTTGCTATTGTAACTAGTGTAAACAAATTTATCGGTTCCCCCTCTGACGTTGCACAATCAGTGGAATTAGTTACGCTAAAGCGGAAGTTATAAAGGTGAGATTTTAAGAAATTAACACTAAATTGTCAATATCTTTGTCATTTGTCATCGGAATTAAGTCGGGTTTTTTGCTTTGATCTAAGGAAATTAAGATCTATAAAATGAAATAAAGTTGTTATAGGCGTTTTAGTTGCACTTTAATACCCAAGTTGTCTCCTGGTGATGTCATTATGGCTGATAAAGGATTCACAATAGAAGATCTGTTACCACCTGATATAGGCCTTAATGTTCCACCCCGTGTGTCCAGTAAACAACAAATGTCACCTACAGAGTTTTTTAAGACAACACACATTGCATCAGCAAGAATTGTGGTGGAAATGAAAATGGAACAAATCAAGAATTTTCAAATTGTAAACTCTGTTTTACCACTATCAGAAGCTCATCTAGCAGAACAAATGGCAGTAATTTGTACTTCCTGGACAAACTTATTGCCTCCTTTACTTCAGTGAAGAGTATTGAATATGAGAACCATCACCTCTTACAAAGGATGTCATTGTAGCATTTATCATGTTTTTTGTTAAATTTAATATATTTAAAGAAGATGTCAATGTTTTACTGTGTTCTTTATATATTTTATTCCATTATAGACCAATATATGACCTGAATATATACAATATATGTACATGTAGATAGATGAAACTTTAGAAATGAAGGAATATTGAGTATACATGCATGACACAAAATCACACTATACATATACATGTTATAAATATTGAAGTGAATTAAAACAAAGCAAAGAAACAGTGCCAGTTATATCTATATCTATTAAAATAGAGGGCATATTATCATGATTATATAGCGTTCATGTCTAACCCAAGTCAAGTGTACCTACTGGTTTTAAAGATACTTTACCATGAAGGAAGTATGGCAATATTATCATGAAACTTCATACATTAATATGTATACATCAGGATGTGAACAAACAACAAATTTGTGCCTGTATCATTTAACACAGAAAAGGGGATGTTGTACTATTCTAAGTTAACCTATAGCTCTTTGTTATACCATACAATGAATATGAGCATATACACTGTAATATGAAATATAAATTAATGAGATGTGGAATAAGTGTATGTGACACAGCTCACATAACAAGCAGTAATATAGAAAAAATCATCAGAAACTCACAAATAAATACCACCAATCCCAAATATCAATCAGAAGAAATTTAAAATAGAAGGTGCACATCTACATCCATGACATTATGTACATGTAACAAAGACTGTGTAAAAGTTTCATGAAAATCCAACAAGGGGTTTAGAAGGACTTGCGGATTAAGGATGTACACGTATACCATGTGTCGTGTGACAATGTACTTTTCATTCAATATTTTTGGTTATTGATCTTCCAATGTTTTGAGTCCCGTGCGGGGCCCGGGTGGCGAATAGGCCCGCAGCAGAGCCTAGCTTGTCGTAAGAGGCGACTAAGGGTCTTGGGATTCTGACGTCGGGTCAGTGCTCAGCCCACAGAGCGACCAAGTGTGTACCCTAGGTGGCTGAATAGGGTAGCCCTCGTCCGCGGGGGTTGTTAGGTCTATAATACGGAAACCCTGACCGCCGACCGTAGTGGGCCAACGTGTGTGAAGAGTGCCACGCTTCATGCACGTAAAAGACCCCTTTGTGGACCGCCAAGTAGTGCACCACATAGGCTAAATTTTCCGCCCCTACCCACCTCTCCCCTTTTTCTGTGGTTCTTCAAAATTTACCGGTCCTGTGTTTCCCACCCCATCCCCATATATCATTTATCATCATCATTTCATGTTCATTTTATCATCTTTTCATGTTCATCGCCTGTAAATAACCTATACAGCGTTGCACGGGCGTAAAACACCAACTCACTCACTCACTCCAATGTTTTGATTCAAATGCTGCTGATGAGAGGTTACTCCTTGAAATATCAATATACAGCATAACCAAATTAACCGTTTAATACTTGTTTTGGTATTGTATTTTGTAGTCAAACAGCTAAGTCCATGTTTTGCTATGGGAAAATTATTATGAACAAATTTTTAAATAGGAGATGCACATCTACATGTATATTATGTCAAAAAGATTTGTGTGAAAGTGTCATGAATATCATGGGATTAAGCAGGAGTTGCGGATAAGAGATGGGTACCCTGAGGTGTAACGGAAGGACACACTGACGAATACACACCTATCACTATATACCCCCCACTTTTCAAGCAGGGTATACATTTTGTATTTATATCCCTTTCATCAACTTCATCGTTTAGTGATTGCAGAAAAAAAGATGTTGCAAAAAGCAGGACCTGCATACCTTTTCTGAGCAGCTGGTTATTTCTTATATTACAATGTGTATTTGTAACGGTAAACCAATAGTTGTTGTTGCAATTTTCATTTGTAATGTACCAAGCCAGGACCGTTAATGTTGCTGCTATAAATTCTCTGGTACATGTACATTACATTGCATTAAACAAAGTTACAATAGGTTACTGTACCTATGCCTTGCTGCAGCTTTGAACATGTTGAAGATATGTAATGTGTGGCGACAAAAATTAGATTTTCATGTAAGTGAACAGGGTTGGGTTCAATTACTTTCAAAAGTAATTAAATACTTTCAATTACATTGCATTTTTCCAATTACATTACATTGCAATTACAGTGATTTTTGAAAAGTATTTGATTTTTTTCAAATACAATTAAAAAATAATTACTTAAAGTGAAAGAAAATTTATATTCAGAAGTTTTAATACAGTGTATCATGTGTACATTTAATCAATACAAAGATTTGCCACGCTTGATCCTTTCACTGAATAGTTCCGGAGCAATTCCTTTTAGATAAAAGTCTTTCAACTTGGGTAACATGTCATACCATTTTTGTACCGAAAAACGAATCCTTTGAACGCTCAGTCCTTTTTTGGTCCATACCACAAAATCTACCCAATCAAGTTCATAAACAGCTAGTTGCCCTTGGATCTGGAACATATAGTTGTGATTTTCTTTCAGAACTAGTTTTCCATCTCTCTTTTTACAAAAAAAAATTTGAATCTAGCCCGCATTCTAATGGCAACTTGTGTCTCCAAGGTTCATCACTATTGTCTGAGCCATATGGGCATTTAATTTCTAGCAGACCTGCCCCACATTCATTGCAATTGACAAACCCATCAACACTTGCTCCTAAAAAAGGGTAATGGGGATTAACAAGCAGCCCTTTAGATTCAACTTTCACCGACTTGCAACTGTCTAAGTGATATTGTACGTAATGTTCTATTGCCACGGATTCATATTTACGACCATATTTCAGACTTTTTACTGTATCTGGCACAGATTGGTACCCACGGATCCTCTTCACTAGATTATCTGGCTCTGTTTTATTACGTTTCACAATATCCCCCATGACTGAAGCAGTAATCAAAACTGTTCTTGCATCTTTCCAGTTCTGGTTGATATGCTGGCCCCTTGTTCCCTTTTCTAAATTACAACTTATTTCATCAGATATTGAAAGGTTTAGAAGAAAATTGGAAAAAGTGTCAATACATTCCTGTGAACGCAAATCTTTTATATCTGCATACATAAAATCAGGTAAAAAAAGGTTAAGAAAAGAACTTATGTCTGCTGGCTGTGAAGATAGAGTTTGGTACAGGACACATCCCGGATAAACATCCTTTAAGCCATCTAGAAGTTGCTGCAAAAAAATATCACTGTCATTACATGGTCCAGCTTGGTACACTCCAGGAAATGGTTTTACTTTGGAAGCTACTGGTTTGTCTTTATCAGTTTTATGAAAATTTATATCACAAACTCGTTTCGGACTTGGTTTTCTTTGCATTGGCTCCCGTGCGGGGCCCGGGTGGCGAATAGGCCCGCAGCAGAGCCTAGCTTGTCGTAAGAGGCGACTAAGGGTCTTGGGATTCTGATGTCGGGTCAGTGCTCAGCCCACAGAGCGACCAAGTGTGTACCCTAGGTGGCTGAATAGGGTGGCCCTCGTCCGCGGGGGTTGTCAGGTCTATAATACGGAAACCCTGACCGCCGACCATAGTGGGCCAACGTGTTTGGAGAGTGCCACGCTTCATGCACGTAAAAGACCCCTTTGTGGACCGCCAAGTAGTGCACCACATAGGCTAAATTTTCCGCCCCTACCCACCTCTCCCCTTTTTCCTGTGGTTCTTCAAAATTTACCGGTCCTTTGTGTCCCACCCCATCCCCATATTTCATTTATCATCATCATCTCATGTTCATTTTATCATCCTTTTCATGTTCATCGCCTGTAAATAACCTATATAGCGTTGCACGGGCGTAAAACACCAACTCACTCTTTGCATTGGCCTTGGACGATCCCAAGTACATTCATTAGATGTACAAGCACCTCTCATTTTAGCAAGATGATACAAAAGACCTCCTACATGGGCACACAGACCACTTGCTCCTGCCTTACAGTTACATTCTGCTTTAATAATTAATGCTGACGTTTTCTGGATGCAAACATTCAAGGAATAACAGGTAGAAGTTTTTCCAAGATTACCAACTTGGACTGTTTGCCGCATTGATGGCAGACAATTGCATTTAATGTAACAATATTTGCACCCATCTTTCACACAGTTAAATTCAATATCCTTTATAAAAGCCTCATTGCTGAATCGTTTCGCTTTTTTCATTTGACGATCATAATTCAGTATTCCCCCTGTTGTTGGGTTTTTATGATACAAGAAATAACTGTCAACATCCTTAACAGAAATATCTGGAATGTCATTAAATTCAATCTGGGTCCATGGCTTGGAAACAAGATGAATAGGAACAATTTCATTATTTGCCACTGCATTGTCAAACGAATGTGCGCCATTAAAAGAACATACATCAGCATCATTGTCAGAATCAAGACTAGCGTCCATAGCTTTATACACTCTGTTAACCAAAACATCTTTATTGCCAGACTTTTTAAGACCACGTTCACATAACCAGGCTTTCAGTTCTTCTACCTTCCACAACCTAAGTTCCGATAGAGATGCATGTTGTTCTAACAGTGGTTCTGATTACGAGTCTGTCATTTCTGAAAAAAAAATTATTAGATTTTAAAATTGGATTTATTGAAAATACATGTAGTGACACCATCATGGCCATTATTATATAAATATATTTTTATGCCCCCGCGACGACATGTTGGGGGGCATTAAGTTTTACTCATGCCCGTCCGTCCGTCCGTCCGTACGTCCGTACGAATTTCCGTCAAGCTTTTCTCAGTAACCATACATGAGAATGATTTGAAACTTGGTAGGATGGTTGAGTATGACAAACTATACGTCCTAAGCGTCCTAACACACAATTAGGGTTAGGTTGAGTATAAAACACACAATTAGGGTTAGGGATTAACATATTAAGATACACTTAGGGTTAGGGTAAAAAGAAAATCATACAATTAGGGTTATAGTCGATGAAAACACAAAATAAGGGGTAGGGACTAGAACAAAGAAATACAGTTCAGGTAAAGGATAGTACACAAACGTACAATTAGGGTAAGGGTTAATGTAAAACATATAATTAGGGTTAGGTTTAGTATAAAACACACAATTAGGGTTAGGGCTTAGCATATTAAAATACAGGTAGGGTTAGGGTTAATACAAAATCATACAATTAGGGTTAAGGTCGATGAAAACACAAAAAAGGTGTAGGGGATAGTACAAAGAGATACAATTCAGGTAAAGGTTAGTACACAAACGTACAATTAGGGTGAGGCTTAGTGTAAAACATATAATTAGGGTAAGGTTTAGTATAAAACACACAATTAGGGTTAGGGGCTAGCAAATTAAGATACACTTGGGGTTAGGGTTAGTACAACATCATACAATTAGGGTTATGGTAAGTCTCAAACATATAATTAGGGTAAGGGTTAGTATAAAACACACAATTAGGGATAGGGGTTAGCATATTTAGATTCACCTAGGGTTAGAGTTAGTACAACATCATACAATTAGGGTTTGGGTTGATGAAAACACAAAAATAATGGGTAGGGGTTAGTAGAAAGAGATACAGTTCAGGTGAAGGATAGTACAAAAACGTACAATTAGGGTTAGGGTTAGTGTAAAACATATAACTAGGGTTAGGTTAAGTATAAAACACACAATTAGGGTTAGGGGTTAACATAATAAGATATACTTAGGGTTAGGGTTAATAGAAAATCATACAATTAGGGTTATAGTCGATGAAAACACAAAATAAGGGGTAGGGGCTAGAACAAAGAGATACAGTTCAGGTAAAAGATAGAACACAAACGTACAATTAGGGTTAGGGTTAGTGTAAAACATATAATTATGGTTAGGTTTAGTATAAAACACACAATTAGGGTTAGGGGTTAGCATATTATGAAACACTTAGGGTAAGGGTTAGTACAACATCATACAATTAGGGTTGGCGTCGATGAAAACACAAAAAATAATGGGTAGGGGATAGTACAAAGAGATACAGTTCAGGTAAAGGTTAGTACGAAAACGTACAATTAGGGTTAGGGTTAGTGTAAAACATATAATTAAGGTAAGGTTTAGTATAAAACACACAATTAGAGATAGGGGTTAGCATATTATGTTACACTTAGGTTTAGGGTTAGTACAAATCATACAATCAGGATTAGGGTCGATGAAAAAACAAAAATAATGGGTAGGGGTTAGTAGAAAGAGATACAGTTCAGGTGAAGGATAGTACAAAAACGTACAATTAGGGTTAGGGTTGGTGTAAAACATATAACTAGGGTTAGGGTAAGTATAAAACACACAATTAGGATTAGGGGTTAACATATTAAGAGACACTTAGGGTTAGGGTTAATAGAAAATCATTCAATTTCGGGTTATAGTCGATGAAAACACAAAATAAGGGGTAGGGACTAGAACAAAGAGATACAGTTCAGGTAAAAGATAGTACACAAACGTACAATTAGGGTTAGGATAAGTGTAAAACATATAATTAGGGTTAGATTTAGTATAAAACACACAATTAGAGTTAGGGGTTAGCATATTATGAAACACTTAGGGTTAGGGTTAGTACAACATCATACAATTAGGGTTGGGGTCGATGAAAACACAAAAAAATAATGGGTAGGGGTTAGTACAAAGAGTTACAGTTCAGGTAAAGGTTAGTACGAAAACGTAAAATTAGGGTTAGGGTTAGTGTAAAACATATAATTAGGGTAAGGTTTAGTATAAAACACACAATTAGGGTTAGGGGTCAGCAAATTAAGATACACTTAGGGTTAGGGTTAGTACAACATCATACAATTAGGGTTAGGTTTGTGTCAAACATATAATTAGGGTAAGGGTTAGTATAAAACACACAATTAGGGTTCGGGGTTAGCATATTATGTTACACTTAGGTTTAGGGTTAGTACAAATCATATAATCAGGATTAGGGTCGATGAAAAAACAAAAATAATGGGTAGGGGTTAGTAGAAAGAGATACAGTTCAGGTGAAGGATAGTACAAAAACGTACAATAAGGTTAGGGTAAGTGTAAAACATATAACTAGGGTTAGGTTAAGTATAAAACACACAATTAGGATTAGGGGTTAACATATTAAGAGACACTTAGGGTTAGGGTTAATAGAAAATCATACAATTTCGGGTTATAGTCGATGAAAACACAAAATAAGGGGTAGGGGCTAGAACAAAGAGATACAGTTCAGGTAAAAGATAGTACACAAACGTACAATTAGGGTTAGGGTAAGTGTAAAACATATAATTAGGGTTAGGTTTAGTATAAAACACACAATTAGAGTTAGGGGTTAGCATATTATGAAACACTTAGGGTTAGGGTTAGTACAACATCATACAATTAGGGTTGTGGTCGATGAAAACACAAAAAAATAATGGGTAGGGGTTAGTACAAAGAGTTACAGTTCAGGTAAAGGTTAGTACGAAAACGTAAAATTAGGGTTAGGGTTAGTGTAAAACATATAATTAGGGTAAGGTTTAGTATAAAACACACAATTAGGGTTAGGGGTCAGCAAATTAAGATACACTTAGGGTTAGGGTTGGTACAACATCATACAATTAGGGTTAGGTTTGTGTCAAACATATAATTAGGGTAAGGGTTAGTATAAAACACACAATTAGGGTTAGGGGTTAGCATATTATGTTACACTTAGGTTTAGGGTTAGTACAAATCATACAATCAGGATTAGGGTCGATGAAAAAACAAAAATAATGGGTAGGGGTTAGTAGAAAGAGATACAGTTCAGGTAAAGGTTAGTACATAAATGTACAATTAGGGTGAGGGTTAGTGTAAAACATATAATTATGGAAATGGAACATACTCATCAATTGATCTCTCAATATGTGATCCTTCTCTTTTAACAGATTTCTCATGGCAAGTCCATGATGATCTCTGTGGAAGTGATCACTTTCCTATTATATTAAAAGATCTTTTTGGTGAACCTGAACAAAGAATTCCTCGCTATAAGTTAGAGAAGGCCGATTGGCAAAAATTTTCAATACTTTGTTCGGAAAAATTAAGACCAGAACTTTTTGATCAGAACCAAGAACAAATAACAACATTTAAACAAACTCTTATATCTATAGCTGATGAAACCATTCCTAAGACCTCGGCAACTCCTAAAAATATCAATAAACCTTGGTTCACAGACGAGTGTGACAAGGCTATCGACGATAGAAATAAAGCTCAAAAACAATTTGGCAAACATCAAACAAAAGAAAATTTGAGTAATTTTAGAATTTTTCGGGCGAAGGCTAGACGAACTTGTCGACAATCTAGAAGAACATCCTGGCGAAATTTTGTATCTGGTTTAACTTCACGAACTCCCATGAATAAAATTTGGAATTTCATACAAAAACTCAAAGGTAAAAACTCTAAATCCTCGGTAAAACATCTGAACGTTGGCAATTCCACTTTAACATCTGAAAAGGACATTGCCAACAAACTAGCTGAGACTTTTGCCAAACATTCATCTTCATCTAATTACAAACCTGACTTCCAAAAATTTAAACGTACAGCTGAAAAAACGAAATTGAACTTTAACTCCGACAATTCGGAGAGCTTCAATTCTCCTTTCTCTTTAGATGAGCTTAAAACTTCCTTAAATAAAGCCCATGACACTGCATGTGGCCCTGATAGCATCCACTATCAACTTTTAAAACATCTTCCTGATATATCGATGAAGACTCTTCTAAATTTAATGAATGATATATGGATAAATGTAAAATTGCCCGAAATATGGAAGCTTGCCACTGTTGTTCCTATCCCTAAGCCGGGGAAGGATCACACAGATGCTTCCAAATATCGTCCGATAGCCTTGACAAGCTGCGTCTGTAAGACTCTAGAACGCATGATCAACGATCGGCTCGTTTGGTTCCTCGAGTCCAATGGACTCATTTCGAATATCCAGTGTGGATTCCGCCAAGGCAGGAGCACGCTTGATCATTTGGTCCGTTTTGAGTCTTTTCTTCGAAATGCATTTGCGAAGAACGAACATGTGGTGTCTATCTTTTTCGATCTCGAAAAAGCTTATGACACCACATGGAAGTATGGTATTTTAAAGGAGTGAGTGAGTGAGTGAGTTGGTGTTTTACGCCCGTGCAACGCTATATAGGTTATTTACAGGCGATGAACATGAAAAGGATGATAAAATGAACATGAAATGATGATGATAAATGAAATATGGGGATGGGGTGGGACACAAAGGACCGGTAAATTTTGAAGAACCACAGGAAAAGGGGAGAGGTGGGTAAGGGCGGAAAATTTAGCCTATGTGGTGCACTACTGGGCGGTCCACAAAGGGGTCTTCTACGTGCATGAAGCGTGGCACTCTTCACACACGTTGGCCCACTATGGTCGGCGGTCAGGGTTTCCGTATTATAGACCTGACAACCCCCGCGGACGAGGGCCACCCTATTCTGCCACCTAGGGTACACACTTGGTCGCTCTGTGGGCTGAGCACTGACCCGACGTCAGAATCCCAAGACCCTTAGTCGCCTCTTACGACAAGCTAGGCTCTGCTGCGGGCCTATTCGCCACCCGGGCCCCGCACGGGGAGTATTTTAAAGGACATTTCTGATATGGGGTTAAAAGGAAGGTTACCAACTTTCTTGGCCGACTTTCTTTCTGACAGACACTTTAATGTTAAAGTTAATAAGACTTTTTCTGAAGAGTTTGATCAAGAAATGGGTGTGCCTCAGGGTAGCATCCTTTCGGTCACTCTCTTTAGTATTAAAATAAATAGTATTGCCAAAGTTCTCCAAGATAATATTGAAGGTTCTTTATATGTTGATGACTTTTTAATATGCTACAGTGCAAAAAACATGAATACCATTGAAAGGCAATTACAGCTGTGCCTTAAACGGATTGAAAAATGGGCCTCTGAAAATGGTTTCAAATTTTCAGAGAGTAAAACTGTTGCTATGCATTTTTGTAAGAAACGGAAACTTCATCCTGATCCAGATCTCTTTTTGTATAACAAAAAAATAAAGATAGTTGAAGAAGCAAAATTTCTTGGCGTCCTTTTTGACAGAAAACTTTCCTTTCTCCCCCATATCAAAATGTTAAAATCAAGATGCCTAAAAGCTCTTGATGTTTTAAAAGTTGTTTCCAGTACTGACTGGGGAGCTGATAAATCAGTTCTTTTAAATTTGTATAGGTCCATTGTTAGATCGAAATTGGATTATGGTTCAATTATTTATGGGTCAGCGAAAAAGTCTTATTTGCAGATTTTAGACGCTGTTCATCATCAGGGATTGCGTCTCTGTCTCGGTGCATACAGGACCTCCCCCATTGAGAGCCTGTATGCAGAGGCAAATGAGCCATCCCTGAAGCATCGAAGAATTAAACTCGGTTTGCAATATGCCACCAAATTAAAAGCCTTCCCAAACAACCCTGCCTACGACTGTGTTTTTAAACCACCTCTTAGGAATATGTATGAAAAACATGAAAACAAAACTCCTCCTTTTGGTATTCGTATCGAACCTCACCTGACTAATTTGAAGATTGATTTAGAAATTATAAAACCTGTCAAGCCTTTGAGAGTTCCACCCTGGGAACTTTTAAAGCCAAAATTTATTTTTGATCTCCGTAAACATAAAAAGTCTGAAACAAATCACCTGCTTATACAACAAGATTACTGCGAAATTAAATCCAAATATCCTGATTTTTCAACAGCATATACAGATGGCTCTAAAGATGGTGATAGTGTAGCTGCTGCTGCTGTCTTAGATGATAGCATTTCTACGCAACGCCTCCCGTCTACTGCTTCCATTTTTACAGCTGAAGCAAGAGCCATCATTTTAGCCCTCAGGCTTATTGATGCTTCAGAACACTCTCAATTCTTTGTTTGTTCTGATTCTCTCTCTTGTCTTCTGGCAATTGAGAATTGTAATTTTAAAAACCCATTAATTTCTAAAATTGTATATATAGTTCATCAATTGATAAGAGGTGGCGTGGAATTGATTTTCCTATGGGTACCCAGTCATACTGGTATTCATGGGAATTCAGTCGTGGACAGGGTTGCGAAGGAAGCCCTTCGGAATCCAATATCCAAATGTTTTATTCCTTATTCGGACTTTAGAAATAAAATCAGAATATATGTTCAAAGTTTATGGGACGAGGTTTGGGCTGCCGCTGAGCACAACAAACTTCATGAGCTCAAGCCACAGCTTGGGGAGAGTCATGCCTCATTCCGATGCCGTCGAGACCAAGTAGTCATCACTTGATGCTGCATAGGTCATTCTAGAGTCACTCATGGCTACTTGATGACACAAGAGAAGGAAGTTCCGATGTGCATCCCTTGTGACTCACGGTATTCTTTGAGGCATGTTCTCCTTGACTGTGTTGATCTTGCTCCTAATCGTATGAAGTATTTCAACTGTGCATCCATGCACGATTTGTTCAGCGGCATCCCAGCCGATGCCATTTTATCATTTTTAAAAGAAATTGGTCAGTACTCAAAATTATAATTCTTAAAATAAGATCACCATTTGTAAATTCTTTTGTTTCTATTATAATTAATCTTTAGCTCGTTATTGTCAAGTTCTTTTTGCTATCGCTGTAAATGGTTTTATTTTTTAGTGTGTTAATTTTAAATGATTATTTTATCTATTTATTTTCTAGTCATTCTATTTATTTTATCTACGGTCTTTTGACTTTGTTTTATATTAATGTGTTATTTACATAATTATTTCAACTTGTTTATGTCCCGATGATGGCTGCAATATCGCCGACGGGACATTAAACAACTAACAATCAATCAATCAATAACCCTGACCCTAAGTGTATCTTAATATGCTAACCCCTAACCCTAATTGTGTGTTTTTAACTAAATCTAACCATAATTAGATGTTTTACACTACCCTTAACATTAATGATACGTTTTTGTACTATCCTTTACCTGAACTGAATCTCTTTGTTTTACTAAACCTATCCCTAATTAAATGTTCTACACTAACCCTAACCCTCATTGTACATTTTTGTACTATCCTTTACCTGAACTGAATCTCTTTGTTTTACTAAACCTATCCCTAATTAAATGTTCTACACTAACCCTCACCCTAATTGTACGTTTTTGTACTATCCTTTACCTGAACTGTATCTCTATCTACTAACCCCTAACCCTTATTGTGGATTTTCATCGACCCTCACCCTAATTTTATAATTTTGTACAAACCCTAACACTAAGTGTATCTAAATATGCTAACCCCGAACCTTAATTGTGTGTTTTTTACTTACCCTAACCCTAAGTGTATCTTAATATGCTAACCCCTAACCCTAATTGTGCGTTTTTATACTATCCTTTACCTGAACTGTATCTCTTTGTACTAAGTCCTACCACTTATTTTGTGTTTTAATCGACTATAACCCTAAATGCATGATTTTGAACTAACCCTAACCCTAAGTGTATCTTAATATGCTAACCCCTTATCCTTATTGTGTGTTTTATACTAACCCTAACCCTAATCATATGTTTTATACTAACCCTAACCCTAATTGTACGTTTTTGTACTATCCTTTACCTCAGCTGTATCTCATTTTCTCTGGACTTTGAGATTGATCATTCAAGTTCGGTAGTTTTGTTATTACCTTTATCCACAGAGTAGCAGTCCTTTGTTAAAATACCCAGCTTATGAGTATCATCGAATACAAGGTGAGGGATTCAGACTCCTGGGAGCCTCTAGTTGTTTATTGAGAATGAAACTATTGCAGATAGTGAAAAGCTTTTCTTGCTTAAACATTCAGCTCATTTAGCTTTACAAAGGTGTTCATAGGGTTGACATCAAGACCAGGCGAGCGATTCGGGCTCCTGGGAGCCTCTTATTAGTATTCATATATTTGCATCAAGGTTTGTTGTTGTTTTTAAAAGTGGTTTGAGAAAAATCACATTGATTATTGCTTTTTGATATAGAAACAACAAAACGTTTACACAAAATATAAGCTTGTTTCATTGCAATACAAATCATTATCGTGACCAACAGAATTTCAAATAGAAGTTACAATTTTTTCCATAACCACATTTGAAATAAAATCATCACCAGCATATTAGTTGATAAAACTTTATTGAATATGTTTTATATTCAAGTTAACTTAGAAATTAAACATTATTTAAATATAACTATTAGATAATGGAAACGGGTTTTAAGTTTCATCCAACACAATGGCATGGATTAAAGGCCATTATGAAGCCGTCGGGAAAATGGTTGGAACGATTGTAGTGCAGGGAGGACCATAACTGCCTGTGTTTTCGCACAATTTTATAAATTATGCGATTTTTAGCTTCGGTCCAGGTGAGCTTTTACCATCACTTGGCGTCCGTCGTCGTCGTCTGTCGTCGTCTGTAAACAATTTTTCAAACGTTAACTTGTCCGACACCATAAGTCCAATTGCAACCAAACTTGGAATAGTTGTTTAGTGGCATTATGTGTACAAAGCTATCGTTCGGATTTTTGATTCGTAAAAAAACATGGCCGCCATGGCTAAAAATAGAACAGGGGGGTCAAATACAGTTTTTTGCAAATATTCAAAAACGGTCACAGATATCAAAATTCTGGCATAGGGTAAAAGTGATCAGCACCTCAAGATCTACCTGCCCAGAAATTTTCAAAAAGATCCAACAACCAATGTAGGAGTTATTGTCCTTTTTCTGGATTTTTTCAAAATTTTGCACTTATTTAGCCCTATATCTTCAAAACTATACAAGATATTTCAAAAATTCAAATTGCATATGATTAAGCACGTCAAGATCTAAATTTCATGTAATTAAGTCAAAGCTGAAAAACCATTTCTTTTAGCAGTTATTACCCTTAAAACGTCAAAATTTACCATTTTTCATTACTTTCCCACTGAATTTCAAAGATTAACTTGTCTGACACCATATGACCAACTGCATTTAATCTTGGCACACTTGTTTAATAGCATATATGCTACAGTTCTATCTTTCGGATTTTTGATTCGTCAAAAAACATGCCCGCCATGGCTAAAAATAGATAGAATATCTGCTAGAATATTGGATTTCCCTGCTATATGGGCTGATTTCAATTGAATTTGATTTTGAATTGCAATTTGCCAAAGATCCCAAGTCAGGGAGCAAAGTTCTATTGAACGAGTCCCCCCTGCTTGTTTATGTATTGTACTACCGTGGAGTTGTCCGACCTGATTAGTACATTCTTGCCTTTGATTTGGGAAAGAAAATGGTTCATTGTTCTGATCACTGCTGTCATTTCCAAGCAGTTGATGTGCAGTTTTTTCTCTTGTTCTGTCCATTTGCCCTGTGCAATCTGAGATTCCAGATGACCCCCCCAACCATGTGTGGAAGAAGCATCTGTCGTTATGCTTACATTGCTTTCCCAAGGTTGAACAGATCTGCCCTTGGTAATGTTTGCTAAATTTAACCACCAATTCAAATGTGTTTTAGCTTGTGAGTAATAGGAATTCTCTTTGTAAGGTCCTGAGACACTGGTTCCCAAAATTTTAGAAGATGTAGTTGAACCGGTCTCATGAAAAGTCGAGCATTTGGAATTATCTCTAGACAAGAAGCAATTATTCCCATTAAGTGAAGGAAATCCCCTGCTGTGACAAATTTCTGACTGTTCTGAATTTTTTTCACTGCCAAAGTTAACTTTTGAACTCTTTCTTGAGTTGGTACAACTAAACCTTGATTCAACAAAAACATTGCCCCTATGTAAACTATTTCCTGTGTTGGTTGCAATGCAGATTTCTTTAGGTTTATTATAAAGCCTAGTCTTACAAGAAGATTTAGCACATTCTCCCGATCTATTAGAAGTATCTCTTTCTTTTGATTTACTATGAACCAATCGTCCAAATAGACAATTAATCTTATGCTCATTGCTCTTAGATGAGCTGCTACAACCGACACCACCTTGGTAAATATTCTTGGTGCTGAAGTTGGACCAAAAGGAAGGGCCTTGAATTGTAGACAAGGACTCCCTTCCACCCAAAACCTTATAAATTTTCTGTGATTTTTGTGTATCGGGATATGCATATAGGCATCTTTCAGATCGAGAGAAATTGCCCAATCTCCTTGTTTTACAAGATTTATCACTGTTTTCAGAGTGTCCATCTTGAAATGTTGTTTGCGGAGATACCTGTTCAATGGTTTGAGATTTATGACTGGACGCAAGTCCCCCGTTTTTTTGGGTACCAGGAAAAATGTGCTGTAAAAACTGTTTGTCAAATCGTTTTTCGGTACAAATTCTACAGCATTTTTTTCCATTAAACTTTTTACTTCTGTATTTAGAATATCTAAACTTTTTACAGGAGCACGAGTCTTGCGAATTCCTGTTTTCGGAGGCAACGTTACAAATTCCAGTTGATAACCGTTTTTTACTATATCTAAAACCCATTGATCGTCTGTAATTTCTAACCAATGATTTATAAAATGACAAAGACGACCCCCTACAGGTATCTCCGGAAACATCATTTTTGTTTGATCTAAAATTACCTGGGAGTCATTTCTGTTTACCCTGGTAGGGACGAAAAGAACTGGAAGACTTATTCTCTGACCTATCAGTTCTGTTTTGTCCAGTCTTACCACCTCTGTAGCCACCACGCTTAGGAATCTTATATCCTGTTCCCTTCGATGGAGTGGATTCTTTAGTAACTGTCTCAACCTTTGGCTTCTTAGCAACAGTTTCATTATTAGCATATGAACCACCACTTCTCTTATAAGTTTTATTTGTGGTTTCACACAGTTCTGGCAAAAGATCATTCATTTGCTTAAATTTCTCATTTCTATCTTTTAGAGTTTTTTCAAGTTCTGGACCAAAAACACCTGAACTAGATAAGGGTAAGGTAAGTAATTGTGGACTCAAATCTTTCAACGATGCTAAACCTGTATCCTCAATAGCAGCCTTTCTGCGTATTAAATGAGAAAAGGCACCACATCTTGCTACTTGATCAAAGTTCTTAGTGCTCATTGCAAAAATGTCTCTCACTAATTGAACACATTTGTCTATATTTAAATCATCGGACGTTAAATTCTCTAATAACGTACCTAAAGCTTGTTGGATGTAAGCAGATATAATGATACCCATCCTAGCAGCTACCTGTCCTTGAAAAGCTAGTTTTTCAGGATTCTTCAGGAAAGGAGTCTGTAACGTAACTTTCTTGCCACTGAAAGACAAAGCCTTGTTACCATGTTTCCTATGTAATAAAGAAGAAATCATATCATCTAATGAAGGTACTTGTAAATGTTCAACTGAGTTGTCATGAACAGGAAAACAAGATTTATATTCATCTTTATATGAAGTAAGTCTATTTGGCATCTGCGTGTGCCAAGAATTTGACAAGATATCAATCTGACTCTGATCTAGTACTATTCCAACTGAATTTATATCAGGTTTGGTTTTGGCATCCTCTCCAAACAGAGGAACAAGTTTATTTGGTTGAGTTTTCTCTACTAAACTGTTCTCACCCTCAATAACATGATTAGCATTCAGATATCTTTTAAACCTATCTGTTTTAGCTGAATTGTTAACATTACTATTGTCCGCTCGACCCACTCTTAAAGAGTCGTCATCATCGGAACTCAAGCCCAACTCTTGAAACTCGTTTTCTCTTGGGCATATAGACAGAGAATCAGTTTCCTGCCCGACGGGAAAATTTTCTTCATTCTCTGCTACAACTGCCGACTGTTGGGGTCTACACGCTCCCGAAGAGCTGTTCTCCCCGCCAGCCGCCGACCGAGCTGAACATGAAGGTCCCTGCACACCTAAAGTGTCAGCATCCTTATTGTTCGATAAATTCGTAACAATAGCCATTAACATGTCCATTTTGGCATCCATGCTATCAAATTTTGTTTTCAATTTTATCATTTAATTGTTGTAATTCATCTTTTTTAGAGCTTCGCTTACCCTTTCTAGATGATTTTGAATTCCCCGGCATGTTTTCCAAAGTGACCTTGTCCTTCGACACGCTCGACATGTTGGAGGAATTATTATGTTCGTCCTCGCTAACAATCCTATTCGTTCTCATAATTGACGATTCAGAATCCGACATTGTGTTTTAAAAACACTACTACGATAATTTTATTTCACTATGACGAAAAATTGAGCTGAGAAGCTCACGAGTCAAAAACACGTCAACCCTGATTTCGCCGGAAATAAAGACTGATGTATCCCTATTACGCTTGACTGAATCACATGGTGATGTCTGGGTCAGCTAAGCGTTTTAGGGCGAGTGAGGTCAACCTATTCAAGGGAAGTAATCCATATTGTCTTCAGGTAAGTGTACCGTAGTATAATAAAAATAGACAATCACAATAAGCAAATTAACACTTAAACCATACCTCACATGTAGGTGCGAAGGCAACAGTTAATCCGCTTCACAGCTTAACTACATCATAGCATGTACTTTAAAAATAACCTGAAGTATAACATTTACTATAATTAATCTAATAAAATAATGCTGCTTAGCATGGAAAAGTAAAACAAAGTTATCTCCCTTATAAATGGTCAAATTAGCTGTTAAATGATTTAAATGAGCTTAGAACTTATTTGAACACTTTCAAGCCATTTGTAAAAAAGTTTAATCTAACTTTGTTAAAAAACAAATATAAAATCTTAAGTATTCGTCAAACAGGAAGTAGTTACTTTTCTAGCATAAAATCGCTTTTCATCATATAGTACTATAGGATGAAGCTGCATGTATCAAGAGCCTACTGCATGAAGTTGCTTGAAAAAGTGTCACGGAAATTTGAATTACAGTCATTTATTTATAAAATCTTAAGTATCCGTCAATGAGGAAGTAGTTAGTTTTCGGGCATAAAATCGCATTACACCATGTTGTCGAAAAAAATGTTTTGACCATTAAAGTTACTACTTGTTGGCACGGAGTCTGTGTTTACGACTTGAGGATTTGGAAAATTAAAGTTTGTATTCCCTTGTTCATTGTCAGCAAAGCACTGGCAATTTGATTGTAGTCTATCTAAAATGTTGGTGTCTGGTGATTGCTGTCTGAGTTTCTGTGGTTAAATGGACCCGTGCGGGTTCCGGGTGGCGAATAGGCCCGCAGCAGCGCTTAGCTTGTCGGTAAAAGTCCACTAAAGAGCGCTCCGAAACCTGACATCGGGTCAGGTCGCTTTGCCTACAAAGCGACTGGGATGTGTGCCCCAGGTGGTTGAATGGGGCAGCCCTCACATCGAGAGATGCGGGGCCGTCAGGCGATAATGCGGAAAACCTGACCGCAAACCATACTGGTGCACCGTGTTGGAAAAAAATGTCACGTTCCTCGCACGTTAAAGAACCCTGCTGCAGGTCTCGGTAAGAGTACGACCCGTAGGATCCCCATGCAGGAGGCTAAATTTCCCGTCCCTACCCTTCACTTCATTTCCAGTGGCAGTCAAAACTCTCCTTGTGTCCCCACTTTTTCCACTTCATCATCATTTCATGTTCATTGTATCACCACTTTCGTGTTCATCTCCCGGATATAGCCGAAATCGTGCTGCTTGGGAGTAAAGCAATAACTAACTAACTGTGGTTAAATGAGGTGAAGTGTTAGTTTCCAATGATTGAGTATCTGGATTTGTTGATGTACTTGTAGGTGGTTCTGGTGTTGGTCTTGTCCGCCGTTTTCTCTTAGCCGGAGGACCCATACTGTTGCAATGTAACCAGCTTCAACATAATTAATTTCTGGACATCTCAAAACAAATATGTTAACAATAGAAAAATGGAAAGTCTCAAAATATTCTTCGTCCAACATAAAAGCTTTTATTTTTTCAATAACAGGAGTTATAGATGAGAATTACTCTATCCCGATTGGGAGTGCTCCAATCAAAAGGAGGTTACAGAACAGAACAGGCGCTTTAATTAGGTATGCACTGGGACGATCTTGACGGTTTTAAGTCAGGTTTTCCAAGATATAATATAAACAAACCTTGCATAACAATGGTTATAGATTTTATCTCGCTATTCAAATCAGTGTTGTGTGTCATATGGTTGAAAATCCTATTTAAATTGTTAAATTCAAAATTGATGAAAACACCAGGTTTCTTTCCTTGTAATGCACATGGTCGATATCCTCGGTGCTGGATTTGGCTTCCTTGTTCGAACGTTTTGGTTTTGAGTACTTTTCGTTTTCAACTGTTTTGGATTTTGACCTTCCAATGTTTTGGTTTGAATGCTACTGATGAGAGGTTACTCCTTGAAATATCGATATATAGCATATCCAAATTAACCGTTTATACCCGCGTTTTTGGTATTTGTAATTTTATTACCTTAAGTTTATTTGCTTAGGAACAAAGGAAAAAAGAAAGGAAGCAATGTGTACGTGAACGCTCGACTTCGGTATATGAGCGTGATCTTAATTCAAAGCATATATATTGTACATATACTAGGTCCCTATATCGTCGTTGATATATGATTCAATTCAATTGTTTAATTCCAATTTGGTCCCACTTGGGACATAAGACATATAACAAATATGATTAATAATAATAAAGACAGACCAGAACTATACAGTAACATCAAAATAACAAAATACTTATAAAATATTAATGGAATGTGATGTGTTTATATTAATGTTTACATCAATGCTTATTAAAGTAAATAAATAAATAAGCAAAGTACATATGTGTTTACTTAGCATATACCAAAACCGCAGCCCAGAGAAGTTTTAAAAGGGAAAACTATATGATCCGTTGTAATTTTCATATTAACTAAAGGAATGTATACTTTTGTCTGTTTGCAGAGGGCACCAAGGGACGATGCTCTAGGATATGCGTGATGTTTTAACATCACTGCAATACTCCTCGTGCCCAAAGCAAACACACAAAATGGCAATATATAACAGTGAGTGAGTGAGTTGGTGTTTTACGCCCGTGCAACGCTATATAGGTTATTTACAGGCGATGAACATGAAAAGGGTGATAAAATGAACATGAAATGATGATGATAAATGAAATATGGGGATGGGATGGGAAACAAAGGACCGGTAAATTTTGAAGAACCACAGGAAAAGGGGAGACGTGGGTAGGGGCGGAAAATTTAGCCTATGTGGTGCACTACTTGGCGGTCCACAAAGGGGTCTTTTACGTGCATGAAGCGTGGCATTCTCCACACACGTTGGCCCACTATGGTCAGCGGTCAGGGTTTCCGTATTATAGACCTGACAACCCCCGCGGACGAGGGCCACCCTATTCAGCCACCTAGGGTACACACTTGGTCGCTCTGTGGGCTGTGCACTGACCCGATGTCAGAATCCCAAGACCCTTAGTCGCCTCTTACGACAAGCTAGGCTCTGCTGCGGGCTTATTCGCCACCCGGGCCCCGCACGGGACGCAATATATAACAGTAAATTAAAAAAATGTCCATCTACAAATGACACCAAGGGACGATTCAATGGCTTGAATCTGCATGCCCTCGTCGTACCAAATGTGATTGAAAAGTTTATAAAGTGTGATTGGAAATAAATTTATCTAATAGCATTAATATATCATGGTTTTCACATGAGAGAAGCCATAATATTTTTTTATCTAGATCAAGATTTTGAAAGGACATACCATTTTCATCAATACTTTTCATTAGAACTTGTACTTTTGACATTTAAATAAAAAATGTATTTCATCTTCTACTTCCCCAGAGCTGCAGTTCCGACAAATTGTAAGATTGGGGGGGGGGGGAGACCCTGGTACCTTCCTCTTTCTATTTGCAATTGATGGGCAGAAATTAAATCGAAACAAATTAAGCGTATCCAGCAAAGAAATTGTCTGTACGCCATCAGTCTTTTTTGTCTATAAATAGAAAAAAATGATAAAATTCAAAATAATGGTATACAAGTAAGAACATTTGCGATGTTGATTGGTCCGATATAACTAAGCACACAATGTTGTTTATAAGATATACAATTTTAAATTATTGCTCGCATTTTGGTGTAAAAATGGCTAAAAGCAACTACCGTTGTTCAATAATTTTGAAATACAAACCAACAAGAGGCTCCCAGGAGCCTGAATCGCTCACCTGGTCTTGATGTTGACCCTATACTTTTGTAGAGCTAAATGAGCTGAACATTTAAGCAAGCGACAGCTTTTCTCTACCTGCAATAGTTTTCATTCTATAGGCCAAAAACACCATTTTTCACCTATAACCCCTATAAGGAGTCATCTGACAACTTCGACCCTATGGAGACTTTTGTAGAGCTAAATGAGCTGAACATTTAAGCAAGCAACAGCTAATCTCTATCTGCAATAGTTTTCATTCTGTTGGCCAAAAACATGAAAAATCGTTTTTTTCAGGGGCCGTAACCCCTATAAGGGTTCATCTGACAACTTCGACCCTATGGAGAATTTTGTAGAGCTAAATGAGCTGAACATTTAAGCAAGCAACAGCTAATCTCTATCTGCAATAGTTTTCATTCTGTAGACCAAAAACATGAAAAATGGCTATTTTTCAGGGGCTGTAACCCCTATAAGGGGTCATCTGACAACTTTGACCAAATGGAGAATTTTGTAGAGCTAAATGAGCTGAACATTTAAGCAAGCAACAGCTAATCTCTATCTGCAATAGTTGTCATTCTGTAGGCCGTAACCCCTATGAGGAGTCATCTGACAACTTCGACCCTATGGAGAATTTTGTAGAGCTACAGATAGGTGCACACATAACCTGTACGGAAGTTAACATAAAGTTAACTTTGTGACTGCTTTCCACGTCTGCTCAAGTCTGCTATACCAGACATTCAAGTTAACTTGCGTTAACTCGTGACTGGTCAAAGCAGACTTATGACAGCTTTTTATGACTGCTCATAACCAAACACAAAGACACGACTGCTTTACCTGACCAGTCATTGCAACAAGTCTGCTCTTACCAGACATATTTAATAATGCAAGTGTTTAATTTAATATAACAAAAACTGTCTTTAACATAAAAAAATGAGTTTCAAATACAGTTTAGGCAAAAGAACATAAAAATTGTCCTTTTACATTCAGTTTTTAAAGCAGACATTTCACGAAGTTAACTTGACCAGACCTGTCATAATTATGTGACTGCTTCTAAAAGCAGACGTGGAATTATGACTGCTTTTCAAGTTAACTTGGAACCAGTCGCGCGTCTGCTCAAAGCAGTCGCATGACCAGTCGCAAGTGAACTTGAAGTTAACTTGATGTCTGCTTCTCAAGTTTACTTTCCATACAGGTTATGAGTGCACCCATCTGTAAATGAGCTGAACATTTAAGCAAGCAACAGCTAATCTCTATCTGCAATAGTTTTCATTCTGTAGGCCAAAAACATGAAAAATGGCTATTTTTCAGGGGCTGTAACCCCTATAAGGGGTCATCTAACAACTTTGACCAAATGGAGAATTTTGTAGAGCTAAATGAGCTGAACATTTAAGCAAGCAACAGCTAATCTCTATGTGCAATAGTTTTCATTCTGTAGGCCAAAAACATGAAAAAATGCCATTTTTCAGGGGTTGTTACCCCTATAAGCATGATAAGGGGTTATCTGACAACTTCGATCCTAATGAGACTTCTGTAGAGCTAAATGAGCTAAACATTTAAGCAAGCAACAGCTAATCTCTATCTGCAATAGTTTTCATTCTGTAGGCCAAAAACATGAAAAAATGGCTATTTTTCACCTTTAAGGGGCCGTAACCCCTATAAGGGGTCATCTGACAACTTCGACCCTATGGCGACTTTTGTAGAGCTAAATGAGCTGAGCATTTAAGCAAGCAACAGCTAATCTTTATCTGCAATAGTTTTCATTCTGTAGGCCTAAAACATGAAAAAATGCTATTTTTCACCTTTAAGGGGCCGTAACCCCTATATGGGGTCATCTGACAACTTTGACCAAATGGAGACTTTTGTAAAGCTTTTGATGCTGAATCAGTAGCGTGGCCTCAGATTTCCTCTATCTCTTATACTTTTTGATTTATAAGCCAAAAACAGTGAGTGAGTGAGTGAGTTGGTGTTTTACGCCCGTGCAACGCTATATAGGTTATTTACAGGCGATGAACATGAAAAGGATGATAAAATGAACATGAAATGATGATGATGAATGAAATATGGGGATGGGGTGGGACACAAAGGACCGGTAAATTTTGAAGAACCACAGGAAAAGGGGAGAGGTGGGTAGGGTCTATTTTTAGTAACGGCAGCCATGTTTTTTAACGGATCAAAAATCAAAACACAAGTTTGGTGCAGGACACCCTAAGGATCATTCATACCAAGTTTCATTAAATTCTGTTTGGTAGTTTCAGAGGAGAAGATTTTTGAAAAATTGTTAACAGACGACGACGACAGACGACGACGACGGACGCCAAGTGATGGTAATAGCTCACATGGACCTTCGGTCCAGGTGAGCTAAAAACGGGCATAACACAGTAAATTTGGTTAATTCCTACTTTTCTAAGAACCGTCAAGAGAGTTTGAAATTAAATCGAAACAAATAAAGCAAAACAAAATCCGGAACGACTACTTGGCAAGTGCAATAAAATAAAGTTTACCTATTTATTAAAATAGCTGGGGCTCTTCCTCTGGATCGTTTAAAACGATGATAGCAAATGTACCCAGTTTCCAGCACCGGGGTACTTAGGCATACTGTTTGGAGCTCAGCATTGTCTCCTAAGCATTCTCCAGCGGACAATTGTCCTTCGAGCAATTGAAATTCATGGCAGCATTGGCATTCTTCAAACAGATGCATAATTGCACAGTTTTTATATTTACACCATGACAAGTCGTCTTTTCGGACGTTGTTCTGTATGTTTTGTTGTTTTTCTGTCTCCCTTTCCTCGTTCATTTGTATTTCTAGTTCTGTAAATTCGGGCTCAAACTGATACCCCGCAAACCCATGTTCACTGTTTAAAGATACTTCATCAAACACAATGTCAGAATCTTCCGAATCGCAATATGAGGAGGACATGACAACTATTCAGAAAATGCAAAGTGCGAGAAAAAGTTTGTGTTGTTATTTATAGAATGGAACAAATTACTCGCATTTTTTCATGTTTGCATAAAGCAAAAGATAATTGAGATTTAAGTAGATATTTTTTTTTCTTTTTTATCAGCCGACAGCCTTGCACGCATTTCTGTATTTTTAGGTCTCAATAATTAACGTAATTTAAATTACACATCTACATGTAAATTGGACATTTCAAAAATATAACTGGTACACGACTGGTCGATTATTGGAAGGTAGCCCCTGCGGTTTACAGTTGAACTAATTAACACCTGTTTGATAAATAACGGATAAGTTTATTATACTAATTGGGGAATCATCAAATATTTGCGGGGACAATTTCATTCGTGTGTATGTAAATAGAACTTTAAAAGAACACATTGAGAATCAATAACAGTAGGTTGAAGGTTAAGTCCTATATAATGTATCAACATCTTGTACCATTAACAATCAATTTACAAACAAATATTTTTTGGAATGATTTTTATTTTTTTCAACACCCAAATTTAACAAACGGAATAAACCCAATCGGGTTAAGTAAATAACATCAACAATAGTTGAGAAGTTTAAAAAAACTATATACTATAATGTCACTAAATTGTTGGACAAAGAATAGACTGTCAGTTTTTTCTCTAACAAAATTCTCCTTGGCTGAAGTTTCTTCAGTTGGTTTATGCTGGTGGAAATTTTTTCCACTGTTGTTTCCATATTTTTGATCTGGTTCTGGGTGTCCCCCCAACAAATAACACATCTTGTGGTTATTGCGTCGTCAAGCTTTGTCCTGAAAAAAAGTTCACGCTGATGTTGCCAAAACATTGTCCACCTTACATGACAAATATGTTGTTGTACCTGCAGACAAAGCACCAAATAACATCATTTTTGTGTGCAAAAAACACTATATAGACTGTTTGACAGCTGAATTGGGGGTTGGTTGTACCAGCAACAGCACCACATACACGGCTACAACACTGTCTAAGGAGGAAATCATTGACAATCACAAATCTGTCATTTCCTCCTTCGGCCTTTCTGTTGGTGGCAGTAATGATGACATTCCATCCCTGTATTGGATTCCCAAATTACATAAAAATCCATACAAACAGCGCTTCATTGCAGGGTCATCCAAATGTACAACTAAACCTCTTTCAGTTTTGTTGACTTCAATACTTACGGCAGTAAAATCCGGCCTCCAGAAATATTACGATTGTTGTTATTCTAGAAATGGTGTCAATCAAATGTGGATCCTGAAGAATTCGAAAGAACTGATGGAGATTCTTAACTCTAATTCAGTTTCATCTTGTAACAGCATCAAAACATTCGATTTCTCCACACTTTACACTTCTATTCCACATGAACAACTGAAATCGCGATTGGCACAGCTGATTAAACGCAGCTTTTTCAAAAAGAATGGAAAACGCAGGTACAAATTTCTTGTAGTCGATTATACCAAGACTTACTTTGTCATCAATGAGTCCAAGAAAAAGAACAAATTTACAGAAGACCAAATAATCGACATGCTCAACTTTCTTATTGACAACATATTTGTTCAGTTTGGTGGACGTGTTTTTCAGCAAACAATAGGGATTCCAATGGGCACTAATTGTGCACCTTTGCTTGCTGATTTGTTTCTTCATTCATATGAAGCAGACTTCTTGCAATCTCTTCTAGACAAAAAAGACCGTAGACTAGCTCTCTCTTTCAACCTCACGTTCCGTTATATTGATGATGTCCTTTCACTAAACAATTCTCGATTTGGTGACTTTCTCCATCTCATATATCCACAGGAGCTTGAGATAAAGGACACAACGGATTCTAGGAAGTCTGCTTCATATTTAGATCTACATCTCGAAATTGACTCTCAAGGAAGACTTTCAACAAGGCTCTATGACAAACGTGATGACTTCAACTTTCCAATCGTCAACTTCCCCTTCTTGTGTAGCAATATTCCGTCAGCTCCAGCTTATGGAGTTTACGTATCTCAATTGATTCGTTACTCCAGAGCGTGCGGGACTTACATCGATTTCCTTAGCAGAGCGACACGTCTGACGCAAAAATTGCTCACACAGGGTTATGTTGCTCCTCGGTTGCTGTCTTCACTCAAGAAATTTTACGGAAGACATCATGCACTTATAGACAAATATGGGATTTCGATCTCTCAGATGAGTGCAGATGTTGGTTTGTCATAGTGTGTTGTTTTGTCTTCCTTTACTGGATTTGACACGCTGAATGGACTATTGGCAACGCGACGGGTGTGCTATAGCAAGCAGGAACTGCTTACTCTTCCGGAGCACCTGAGTTCACTCTTGTTTCGACTGGAGTTCGCGTTGTTGATTGATATTCAGTTGTTTTGTGTTTCCATGTTTTACGTGTTGTCTGTTTTTGTCCCGTTCTTGTTTGTGTTTACTGGTTTAGTCTCTGCCCTTTCGGACTTTTGACATTCGGATACCCCATTGCTACCTCTGCTTCTTTCAAATAATTAATAATGTAAAAAGAGAGATAATTCAAGTCATGTTTGTGTCATTGTTTTGTATTTTGTAAACTTCATCCACATTTCATATATACTTCTAGATTGAGTCTTTGTGAAGGGAGTGTAAATTAAAATCTTCAACAATCAAAATATAGTCTTATATACTTTATTTTGGTATACAACAAACAGTAAAATTGCAACAGTTATAACATGAAAATGAAAGCGTAATAAAAAAAGCTAAATTTATTGCGGTCTATACTATTAACGACTTAATAGACGTTACTCACCTTTTTTGTGGTGAAACGAAAACAGAGTCTACACTCCAGTGGAATCCAGTCTTCCTCGAATACCCTTTTAACGCTGCTAAAAAAATAAGTTATATCCATATACTTTATATGATAAGTGCCAACAATATTCTATTAGACTTTGTTTTATATTAACGTGTTATTTACATAATTATTTCAACTTGTTTATGTCCCGATGATGGCTGCATTATCGCCGACGGGACATTAAACAACTAACAATCAATCAATCAATCAATCTATTAGACAGTTTACATGTTTTTTTTCTTCTAGATACTGGTTTTCTTTAAGACATTTTATCAACAAAAAGAATAACATAAAATGACCAGTCTTTAGCATATGGGCAGTAGTTGCGTTGAGCGTCCTTGGTTTTTTTTAGATTGATGGAAAATCGAGCACTTTCTGAACTGCTAGATTTTAAACATACGGTGTTTTTTTAAAACGTGTAAAAAATCTAATATAAAACAAAAGTCTCTAAGACTTACCATTTTTTTTTAAGCCGCTTGGGCCTGTCGTGGGGCTTTCTGGTAGGGGGACTACCTGATCAATGCTGTAATGAAAAAAATAATTGTCAGTTGTTAATTCATTCTAAATTCTATACTACGTGCATTGCCTTTGTGAAATATACCAGTAAGTGACATAAAAACACAATATTTAAGAATCAAATGTATGCTAGAAACTATAACAACATGATAGTTCTAAAACAGGACTCCATAAACAGACAAATTGTTCGTAAAAAAACCTTCTATTATGTATGAAAAATACTGGTAAAAAAAAACAACCATTGAAAAATATCATTTACGTAAAAATTATTAACTTACTGCTTTGTAGCATTTTCTTTTTCCCCCAATTCCGGTTGACTCCACGGAAAATCTGTTAGAAAGTCTTCAATCTGAGAACTGAAATTGGTAGAAGCAAAATTAAATGAAATAAAAAAAAACAAACGTGATTCTCAAGATTCCTTTTTACACTAAAATATATTAGTATCGTTCATAAAAAATTAAAATTTACATTAAAAAGATAAGTATTTTTCATTAAAAAAAATTATTAAAAATAGTTGGTAAATATTATAGCCCATGATTTGAAATAATACTTACTTGGAGAAATTAAATTCAAATGAAGAGTTAGCCATAATGAACTTAGAGCTTGGATCTAAAAAAGATATATACATGATATATGCAAATCAAAACGCAATAACTTTTCGTAAAAATTCTATTCAATACAATTTTATAAATTCGAATAAAATCTATAATTGTTTTTCTACTGCAGTATACATATGAACATGAGCATCTTTTATTTTCAAAGTGAGGAGCCCACAAGGGAAAGCATTGATAGACAACAATGGAAACTGTTACATATTAAAAAATATTAAATATTGATGTTGATAATAAATCTAGCAGTGGTGAATTTATAGAGCGCAGAAAAAAAATGTAATTTATTTGAATCATCAAGACTTGAAACATTTTGAAATTTAGGGTTTATAATTAAATCGACCTATTTTAATTTGTAATCAATGTGCAGAGATTCTTAATTTGTTTAATGTCCTTTTTTTACTTAAATATTAGACGCATTCTAAAGTTTTCAAAGTCAACATAACGTTTAATCATGCAGATATATGTGCAAATTTCGCATCAAGTTTTTTTTTTCACCGTTTTGATCATACTAATTTTCATATATAAGTCTTTTTCTTCTTTTTTTTTCAAAAACTTACGATATCTCTATTTTAAATGATAAATAAACTAACCTTTCAGTATTCAGTGTTGCTCTTTGGGAAAGTTGTATTGAATTTTTTTTTGTTTGGTTCGTTTTTTATATAGTCTTTACACCCCCTCTGCCTTAACCATCCCTTACTCATTTCCTCAACATTTCAATAAAAAAAAATAATCATGTTTTTTATTTTTGGTATTTCCTCACCCACATTCTGCACTGAAGTTAAGCAAGGCGTATCAACTGAGTCATGTTTCATGTTGGCCAAAGGCACATCAGTGCTTATAACTCTAAATAAAAGGGTTTTTTTTATATTTTTTATTTTGCATTACGTTTACTTTGTCAGAATGATATCTTAAATGACATTTAAAATGGTGATATTTTAAATGATGATCATCTAACTTAAATATTAATAAAATAGAAGGCCAAAATGGTTAACAATAATGATTAACAGATAAAGAATAATGACATAAAAAACTAAAGAATAGAGAATAATGTGAAAAATGGCAAAAAAAAAACAGAATTGAGGACACACCCATCCACACCCTCAATTATCAGAAACTCGAGAAATTAAACGTTTCATTCCCCTCATTGACCGTTCTCCAAACGTCGTGACACAATGTCGAGGGTTGTAAATTTTCTTGTGCCTAGTCTACTAGTAAGCGTTAGTATGTGCATTGCACTTGGATGCACTGAGTGGAGGAGGGTGCCGCAGTGCACGTCCGAGCAATATCAAGGATTTTTGACCTGCAGGGGAGGGGATGAGCCCTGCATCCTAGTAGCCCCCCCCCCCTCACCCGTGTCCGGTGTTTGGTACTAACTTGAAGGACGCCTTAACATCAGCGAAACTTGGCGAGGCATACGGATACCGCCACGATGATTCGGGATTAGCTGTTACAAGACGAACAATCCATGACGAGACTAAGGATCGTGAAAAGTATGTTTCCATTCTTGAGAAGAACATAGATAAACTAACGGAACGCATACAAACTCTTGAGGCTAAATCTAGACCTAATTCAAATGGTGGAAGAAAAACTGAATTTACCAAAACTAATGATGGATGTTTCAATTGCTCTGGAAAGGGACATTTGAAGAGACAATGTAATTGGGCAGGTTACGGGAAGCCTCAACCATCTGTTCAGTGCCAATTGTGTAACCAGTCGGGACATTCCGTTCAACAATGCCGACAATTTCGAAGCCGAGATGCTCAGGGAAACGTGAAGACGAACCCAAGGATTGCGCGTCCGTAACTTGCGGTTCGGAAGAAGATAGTGAATCAAGCTCGGACGATGATGTGCAATGTGAAGCTCCATTTCTCTTTTTACCCGTTAATTTGTATAATTCAAATGTGTTTGCTTTGTTGGATTCTGGCAGTAGTCACAATATTATTTCACATGCTTTGTATAAAAGTCTTCCAGCAAAGGTTAAGTCGACTTTTAAATCTTGTTATCAAGAAACTTTAACATTGGCAAATAATCAAGCTATAGAAATTTTGGGAACTGCCAGAATTCAAATTAAAACGCCGATTTTTGGTAGAAAACATAGTGTTATTGTGTATATATTGAATGCCGCATCGCATCCTCTTATTTTAGGTTGTCAGTATTTTAAAAAGAGAGGAATGATGTTAGATTTTTCAAATTATTCATATAGATGTGATACTAAATCGGCAAAGGTTTCTTTGCAAAATGCTGTTACGATATTACCCAAAAGTGAAGTTACTGTATTAGCAAAAGTGCCAAAAAGACTGATGATAGGACAGCAAGGAGTTTGCATTGCACATCAAACATTACGTGACAAAGCTGTTGTGTTAGCTAAATCATTGTGTAGTGTTTCAATTAATTATACAATTCCTGTGAGGATTTTAAACTTGGGAAATGAATCCATTTATCTAGGTAAGGGTTTATCAGTTGCTAATTTTAATGTTATTGATGATAGTTTTACTGTTCAGAGAATTGAGTGTTCAAATGTAAATACAAACTTTAAGAAATCTGATTCTGTAAAAGACAGGTTCAAAGAAAATTTAAATGTTGATGAGGGTCTTACTAAAAGTCAGAGAAATATTTTAGTAGACAAACTTTGTGAATACAAGTCTGTTTTTGTTACTGATGACAATGAAGATTTAGGTGTAACAAATGTAGTAGAGCATCAGATTAGGTTAAAACCAGATTTTCAATCTAAGCATCATAGGCCATATAGGTTACCTCCTGATAAAAGAGAGGTTTTAAGACATCAGTTGAATGAATTGTTAAGACAGGGTATTATTGCTAAGGTTGATGAAACTGAAAATTTACCTATTACTAGTCCTATTGTATTAGTTTCAAAAAGGTCTAAACCTAAAGACAAACCTGATGAAATTACAAAAGAATATAGTATGTCTTCTTACAGATTTTGTGTAGATTTTCGATTTTTGAATTCCCAAATGGAAAATTCACATTATAATTTTCCTGATTTACAAGAGTTAACTGAGTCATTTTCTGAAAAGTCACCAAATTTTATGTCATCTATTGATTTAAGTTCAGGATTTTTCCAAATGCCCATTTCCCCGGAGTCTACTAAATACACAGCGTTCAACACTTGTTTTGGGACTTACAAATTCAAAAGACTTACGATGGGATTAAAAACTAGTCCACATTCATTTCAAATGCTGATGGACAGGATATTAGATGGATTAACATTTAAATCTTTGCTATGCTATTTAGATGACATTCTTGTTTGTTCAGAGACTTTTGAGGAACATATAAGTGACTTGACTGATTTGTTAAATCGTTTGCGTGATGCGGGATTAAAACTTAATCCAACAAAATGCAAATTTGCTGCAAGAAAATGCGAATTTCTTGGACATGAAATATCGAAAGATGGAATTAAACCACCGAGTCAAAAAGTAGAAACAATTTCTAACTTTCCAGCTCCGAAGAACTTGAAAGAACTTCGAAGGGTTTTAGGGATGTTTAACTGGTTTAGAAAGTTTATCCCGAATTATAGTTCGATCGTTTCTCCGCTTACAAGGTTAACCAGGAAAGATGTGAAGTTCGCATGGACTGATATTCACAATGATGCGTTTGAAAACCTCAAACAGCTTTTGATAAATTCACCAGCGCTATCGTTCCCACGTTACGATTTGGAATTTCACATAGCTGTGGATACGTCAAGCAGAGGAATCGGTTACATCCTATACCAAATTCATGAAGATGGAACTAAACGAACTGTGCGTTTTGGATCCAAGGGACTTTCAAAATGGCAGCAATCTTACGGCCCGACAAAGTTAGAACTGTTAGGAATGGTTACTAGCATCCTTGATTGTGCTTCCTATGTACGAGGAAGACATTTCGTTGTTGAATGCGATCACCAAGCTTTGCGTCCCTTATTTCAGAAGAAGTTTAAAGGTGCGATTTATGAACGTTGGCTAGCTCTACTCCAACAGTTTGACTTTGACATTGTATATAAACCCGCTGATCAGATGAATGTTCCTGACGCTCTATCGAGAAACCCAGACTTTATTCATGATTTAAACTCGAGTCCGGAAGAAGAAGATCCGTTCTTTCCGTATGTTGAAGAAAAAGTTAAAGGAGGTTCACTACCGACGGGAGAGAGTTTGTCTACTTTGTTGAAGCAAAGTCCGAGTGCAAATTTTGTTAAAGTGACACAAAATGACTTTCATTACGATGCCGATACGGAGGACAACTTGCCGTTTTTAAAGAGAAAGCAGCAAAACTTGAAAAGTTCCGTTAATTTGCCTTTTTATCACAAAAAGAGACAATTGGAAACGAAACTCGATAGTGAACGTAATTCCGATAAAGGGAAAGTTCCAAAATCAGTGACAAAGGATCATGATAATGACACTTCTATAGACAATCAGAATAGCAGTGTGCCGTCTGAAACCCAGGTGGAAAGTTCATGTCCTGAGAGTGACCTTAAACTTACAGAAGTGTCCGACAATCAAGCATCATCAAATCAAGATAACGAAACAACAGATGTTACGTTACAAAGCGAAGAGATTGACCTTCAAATTATCAGTGCTTCATTACTTAAGGAATTTGACTTCTCTAAGAACAAATTAAAAACATTACAGGCAAACGATAAATGCCTACGGCCGTTAATTGACTATTTATTAAGTGCGACTTTACCCAAATCACAAAAGTTGGCAAGGGAAATGTTGTTAAAACAGACTGATTATGCCCTTTTTGATGGGATTTTATTTCATAGCCGAGTGGCAAAAGCAAAGCGAACGAAATGTTTAGCCAATTATCAAATTGTGATACCAGACTGTTTAATTAAGAAAGTTTTAGAACTTTATCATGATTCACCAATGGCTGCTCATGGAGGAATTCAAGATACGTTAGATAAAATCAAAGAGTCGTACTACTTTGATAGAATGTCGACAATTGTAAGCGATTATGTAAGATCTTGTACAGAATGTCAAAAAAGGAAACATACAAAAACAATGGCGAAATCGAAGATAACTGCTTATCCAACTCCTTCACGACCGTTCGATGTGTGGCAAATTGACTTGTATGGCCCACTACCTGTTACTCGCAAAGGTAACACTTACGTTTTTACAGCTGTAGACATGTTTTCAAAATTTAATGTTGGAATACCACTGAGAAACAAGGACGCCGTTACCGTATCCAATGCAATGTTTAATTTATTTACAACATTTGGAATATGTGACACTGTTATATCTGACAGAGGTTCTGAGTTTATAGCAAGCGTTACAAAGGAGGTATGCAAAATGCTTGGCATAGAACAACAGTTTACACCTAGTTTCGTTCATCATTGTCTTGGGGCCTGTGAACGAACGCATTCTAATATTGCAGAACGTTTGACACCATACATGGAAGACAAATCTTGGGATGAAGTCTTGCCTGCAATCATATTTGCTTTGAATTCGTCCGTAAATTCAACATTAGGATATTCACCATTTGAAGTCATTTTTGGTCAACGCCCGAAGTTCCCATTGACACATTCTATCATGCCAAGAGACCTTGATACAACACCGAAAGATGTCAGATCATATCTGAAGAACCAGAAGAATAAGATTGAAATTATTCAAAGCCATGTTAAGGAAAATATTATTGACTCTCATGTAAAAATGTTAGATAATGCCAATAAAGACATTATTGCCGAAACCATTTTCGAAAAAGGAGACTGTGTATTTTTATCGGAGAATCCAACCGGCCAGGGCCAGAAGTTGAAGTACAAATTCACGGGACCGTTTATTATTGAAAAAGTATTGACAGATCATATGGTGCTTCTCCGAGATCCAACAGGGAAGAGACAATTCAATGATGGCATACACAAAGACAGGTTAAAACAAGGATATATCAGAAAGCCAAATCCATCGCCGTATTTTAAAGTGATTAAAACTTCCAAAGACATCAAATTTGTTAATGCAGAGACACAAACTTCGATTGTTAAACCCAATGTAGCAATTATACCAGTACAGGAGATACGAAAGTCAAAACGACAAGTCCGAAAACCAATGCGATTTAGAGATTCTGATCATATCGATCCTATTGAGGACGTCAGCGCCCATTCCGTTTCGTCAGATTCAGATGGATTCCACAAAGTGAAACGTGTATTGGCTCAGAGACTGATTGATGGCGAGAGGAGAGAGTATTTAGTTCATGTCTCCGGGGAACCCGCCGAGAATGCAATCTGGATCCCTCTTTCAAATTTAAATGCAAAAGCCAGATATGCAATAGAAAAGCGACCTCCTCCTCTTTTGTAAATATTTTGTATATATTTTTGTTTTATTTTGTTAAGTGATCAGTATAATGTTAGTAGTTTTTGTTTCTTTTTCAGTTAGATTCTTTTAAATAGTAGAAGTTTTGAGATATTTTCCACTTTTATAACATGTTTTTAATATGAAACGCAAATGTTATATTTCAAAGGGATCAAGTAAATATTCTCTGGAGAAGTTTTTGTTTTGGTTTGAATAGGTACCTATGGTATAGAGCTATTTGAAATAATCTTTTTATGAACCAAGTCTCAGTGACTGCAATGGTATCATTGTTTAATAGATTTTTCAATGTAATGGCCGAAAGGTTTGATTAACCTGTTTAAGAAGTCAAGTTTTTGATTGTGATTGATAATTTTAACGTTGCTTAGGATATGCTAGAAATTATACATTATGAATTATAATTATTTTTGCTTATTATGAGTATCAAATGTATGGTTGTTAGTTTTTCTTTTTCGCGAAAAGATAAACAAGTAAGAGTGTGTTGTTTGTAAGAAAATAACAAAATTTTTATTATTCATAAAACTTTTTAAGAGTTTTGTAGCTCTACTTAGCAAAGCAAAATATGTTGATTGTCACACAATGCAATGACTAGTTGGTTATTTTACAAGTTGGTTAGCATGTTTAGTTTCATATAAATAGAAATGTAGTTAGTAATTAGTTTAGTTTTTTTTTTATCTCTTAATTATTTCCTTGTATTTTTTTTTGGTCTTTTGGTTAATTGTTTTTTTTTTCAGACCCATTGTAAAATTTTTGAATCAAAATTTTATTTTTAGGGCGGGGGATGTTATATTTTATAATGATTATGGGTCAGAAAATAATAAATTAATTTCATTAGTCTAGACTGGTCAGTTCCACACGTGTAGATCTTTCTCATGTCCATCTTGGAATTGTAAGGAACATCACAGAGTTTGAAATCAATTTATCTCTTCTCTAATTTTTATTACTATTTTGATAACGGCTGACCAGAGTAACTGTAAAGTTCATTAAGGTTTCATGATAAACATTGTTTGACATTAAAATATGTTTATAGTCTTAGTCTAAAGGTTTCTATAAGAGAGAAAGCTATTGGTCATTTTTAGAATTCTTAATTACTTTTAATGTTGAATTGGGAGGGGTTTAGTTTATTAAATGTATCTGTTTGTGTTAGAAAATTAGAATGTTAGAGCTAATAAAGAACTTGCTCCACTCTTATAACATCGAGTGTGTAATGTAATATTAATTTGTAATTGTTTTATTTCGTATAATGGATTTAATAAACGTTTAATTTTACATGGATTATTATATACTAAAAGTTGAACGCCCAGTTAATAAAAAAAGATGAACAATTTGTTCCCCATTGTTCACACAAGGAAAAATCAGATCCGTCTTCATATAGGCCTATCTCACTCACTTCCAATTTATGTAAGCTTATGGAAAGTATGGTAAATGAGAGGCTAAAATTTTTACTAGAAAAATAAAATATCATCTCAGATACACAGAGTGGGTTTAGGGCAGGACGATCCACCATTGATCATTTGCTTAGATTAGAGACTGATATTAAAAAAGCTAAAGTTAAAAAACAATATCTTTTGGCAGTAGTTTTTCTTGATATAGAGAAAGCTTTTGATTTAGTATGGAGACCAGGCCTCCTATACAAATGCAAGGATTTTGGCATTAAGGGTAGAATGTTCAATTTTATTAAAGATTTTTTGCAAAATAGAAAAATTAAAGTACGAGTAAACGACGAATACTCTGATGAATTTGATTAAGAAAATTACATTCCACAGGGCAGTGTTATTAGTCCTACACTTTTTTATATAATGATAGACGATTTGGTCAAACAGACCAAAGATTCCACCACTACTTCACAATTTGCCGACGATAGCGCACTTTGGGAAATGGGCAGAGATCTTTATATTTTGAAAAACAATATGCAAAAATCATTAAATAATATATCTCAATGGTCCAAAAAATGGGGTTTCAAAATTTCTCAGAATAAGACAGTAGGTGTATTATTTGGCTTAATAAATGTTGTGGTGTGGCAAGTTAAAATGGAGACAATAAAATAAGTAGGTTGGTTAAACCACACATAAAAGGTAAAAATATCAAATATAAAACTAATATAAATTAATAAAGAATACATCTAAAATCTAAAAAGCCCAAATTTTCGGCTTTCAGCCTTCGTCGGGGGCAGAGCAAAGAAAAAATCACGACCGCCACGGTCTGAGGACAACCAACAAGTGAATATAGTAAAAAGTGTTCACTCGATAAAAACAACCACGTCATCATCACACAAATCCTGAACTGAGCAATATAACAAGAGGCCAAATCATACCCAAAGAATGAAATAAAGTAAATTACTAAGAAATGATTTGATTTTTGACATTGATGCCGAAAGGACGTGCTGTTCCCAGGAATTTGATTATTCTCTGCTCAAGGAACTGTCTTTGTTTCTCGCCGTGATGGGTTTGAAGCAGAACCGTGACTTGCATATCTTTTATACTGTGGCCGGACCCTCGAAAATGCTCCCCAACTGGACATTCAGTATCTCTGGTGACACTGTTTTTGTGTTCCACAAAACGGTCCCCGAGTCTCCGACAAGTTTCACCAACATAAATCATGGAACATCGCTTACATCTTATAGCGTATACGACGTTTTCGGTAATGCAGGTGAACCCATCCTTCAGTTGGAAAGTTTTCGAGGGACCAACCACAGCATCGGTCTCCCATGTGAACGGACAAGTAGAGCAGCGAGTTCTTTTACAAGGACGTGTACCTTTGTAGCTGGCGGGTTGACGTGACGACCTATACGAACTGCTGACCAGGTGCTGTTTAAGACTCTTGCCCTTTCTAAAAGCCGTAATAGGGATAGAGTCAGCAAAAACAGTGGACATATACTCATCTTTGAGGACAATGGATTTAAAGTTGCGAATAAGGATGTTCTGGATGGCAACATTGTGAGGGTGATAAGTAAGGACTAACGGAACACGATCATTGGTGCTCTTCACCCGGGGCTCCATTGCCTCGCGTCTGTTCACACGGGAAACCGAGGACACGGCCCTGTCCAAGACTTTGTCAGGATAACCTCTCTTCGTGAAGAAAGATCTCATCTTGTTACACTGGATCCCAAAATCCTTATCGTCATTGCAGATACGACGAAGCCTCAGAAACTGCGACTTCGGGATGGCGTCTTTGCAGGAGGAAGGATGACAGGATTCGTAATTCAGATAACAATGAGCATCGGTACGTTTAAAGAACACCGATGTAGAGATCTTACCGTCTGTGATAGTACAGTTAATGTCAAGGAATGAGAGGCTATCCTGAGTGATGTTGAAAGTGTATTTGATTGCAGGGTGGTAGGAAGAGACAAAGTTGATAAAAGATTTCAACTCCTCTTCACTGTCGGATCAGACTCCAAATACATCATCGATGAACCGTTTGTAAAGTTCCGGGACTGGACCGATGTATTCGGAGAACATTTTTTCCTCTAAATACCCTACAAACAAACACGCAAAACTTTTAGAATGGCGGAACTTGTCCTCAACCTGAATACTTTTCAGTTCGATGGGAAGTTCTACAACCAATCGGGTGGCGTAGCCATGGGCACCAAAATGGGTCCAAGTTTTAGAACACAAATACAGTGTCACCAGAGATACTGAATGTCCAGTTGGGGAGCATTTTCGAGGGTCCGGCCACAGTATAAAATATATGCAAGTCACGGTTCTGCTTCAAACCCATCACGGCGAGAAACAAAGACAGTTCCTTGAGCAGAGAATAATAAAATTCCTGGGAACAGCACGTCCTTTCGGCATCAATGTCAAAAATCAAATCATTTCTTAATAATTTACTTTATTTGATTCTTTGGGTATGATTTGACCCCTTGTTATATTGCTCAGTTCAGGATTTGGGTGATGATGACGTGGTTGTTTTTATCGAGCGAACACTTTTTACTATATTCACTTGTTGGTTGTCCTCAGACCGTGGCGGTCGTGATTTTTTTCTTTGCTCTGCCCCCGACGAAGGCTGAAAGCCGAAAATTTGGGCTTTTTATATTAGTTTTATATTTGATATTTTTACCTTTTATGTGTGGTTTAACCAACCTACTTATTTTATTGTATTATTTAGCGACAAGAAGGAAGCTTCAGTCTGTCTCATGTTAGATGATAAGCCTATTAAATTTCAAAATACTGTTAAGTTTTTGGGAATGATATTTGATAGAAAATTGACATGGAAACCCCATGTTGCATATGTCAGGGAAAGATCCAAGCCTATTCTCAATCTTCTTAGGTATGTTAAGGCTAATAATTTTGGAATGGGCATAGAATCACTGTTAATGCTATATAGGTCACTTTAAGATCAGTTTTAGATTACGGTTGCCAGGGATATAATTCAACTTCACCCAATGTCAAGGAAATATTAGATAAAATACAAGCAGAAGCTCTTAAAATCTGCTTAGGTGCTCTTAAAGCGACTCCGTTACCAGTGCTCTTGGCACAATCAGGCGAAACGCCACTCCAGCATAGGAGAGACCTTCTTTCTCTAAAATACTATGCTAGGTGCACAAGAACTCCATCAAACCCTGCACAAAGACTCACACAGCCATGCTTAGAATATAAAAAAGTATATTCACACAAATGGAAGCAAAACGATATGCCGTGCGGGTTTAGGGTCAATCAAGAACTCAAAGAGCATAATTTACAGGACGTTGGTATTATTCAAAATCTGCAACCAAAAACTGCACCCTGGCTACTTCAACCAATTCAAACATCAGACAAAATTAAAAATATGGTAAGTAAGCAAGATAACCCACTTATCTCAAAAAATATAGTTCTACAAGCATTAGAAGACCAGTACAGCCAGTTCACAGATGTATATACAGACGGATCCAAGGATCCAAATACTGGTAAGACAGGGTTTGCATTTTTCATACCATCTCAAAAAACAGCACGGTTTAGGCGTTCATCCGATAATATATCAGTTTACTCTACTGAAATGGCAGCAATAGCAAACGCTTTAGCTTGGCTTCATGACAAAAAAGATAGTTATTCTTACTGACTCATACAGTTCAATTCAATCTATCAAAAATAACTCTACAACTAGACCAGATCTACTATAAGCCATACAAAACTTTGCTAATGCACTTAACAAAAAAGGTAACAAAGTCGTTATCGAATGGGTACCCGCACATGTAGGCATTCCTGGCAACGAAATTTGTGATAAATTGGCAAAATTTGCACTCAATCAAGATCAAGTAGATAGCAAGTTAGGACAAAGTGCTAACGAATTCATTTCTATCATACCAAAGATATACAAACAAAAATTACAAGATAATTGGCAGGATACTACTTTTTGGCACAAAAATGTTAACCCGATAGTTACAAAAAAGCCGCAGTTTTATAAAGGCAGCAGATATCATGCGAAAACCATTGTTCGACTTAGACTGGGCTACAGTCTTCTTCCGGGCAGCTTAGGTCAACACATCAAAAATATATCCCCAAACTGTCCACAGTGCGGGGTAAAAGAAGACACGGATCATGTACTTTTATCATGTACAAGGTTCAATGCATCAAGACAAAAAATGATATATAAACTCAACAGCAATGGTATCGCAAATATCAATATCACCTTGTTGCTAAATCCACCAAAAGAACAGCAGCAAACTATCTGGTCAGCACTTTGCCAGTTCATCACTGACATTGATTATCACAATGCTATCTAATTTCATTTTTTTTTAAATTCTTTTATTTTATTACTTTTGCAACTTTTCTTTAATCATTCCTCATTTGAATCGATAGGTGCCCGTGTTTACAGCTTCGGAACGCTGGACCCGCTCAGCATTATTGCTCATTTCAATCGATAGGTGCCCGTGTTTACAGCTTCGGAACGCTGGACACGTTCAACATTATTGCTGATTTGAATCGATAGGTTCCCGTGTTTACAGCTTCGGAACGCTGAACACTACCACTCACCTGAATCGAATCGTTTTTCAATCCAGTGCTTTCTATTTTTATTTTTCTTTCCTCTGTCTTTCTCTTTTCTATCTTTTTCTCAGCATAAAAACAGGATTCAAATTGTTTCCAATAGAAAACGCAGCCTAAAAACTTCATTACAATATTAAAGGTGCTTTCGCAGAAGTCCGCACTGTCGAAAATGAAAATATTTCAATCCAGGTGCTTTCAGCGGAGTCCGCACTATCAAATATAAATGTTTTTCAATCCAGGTGCTTTCAGCGGAGTCCGCACTGTCAAAAATGAAAATATTTCAATCCAGGTGCTTTCAACGAAGTCCGCAATTATTTATGAAACAATTTCAATCCGCTTTCTCTCCCATAGCTTAACTAACAATGTTAAACCCAAGTAACATTCCCAACCCCTTTTAATCCTTCTCATACCCTTATACCCCTTTTCTATCTATATTTATTTTAACAAATATATATATATATATATATAAAATCCTTCACTCTCCTATTTAATCTAGATTATGGCAATGTTAATACAACTGAATATCATTAATAAAGTACTTTTAGCCTCCTAGCAATTTTGGCACTTTTTAGAACTATATTCTAAATTCTAAAAGTGTAGTACTATAAGGCAGGTAATATCAAAATAGCCACATTTCATTCAAAGCCATTTTCTATTCAAAACGCCTATAGTATGCACTCTTACCAGCGACACAGTGCTGGGGATGACTGTGTGGGTGGTTGTAAATCTGCGTACTTCCACTCCGTGTGCTAGCACGTTAAAACCCGAGAACTACGCTCGGATAGCCAAGGCAGCTAAATTATTTTATATGCATTAATTTACACCATTTGGCGTTATTATTCTCTCGACTCAAAATATGCATACACATTGGCTATCTAACTTCAAACACACAAAATAACTTAAATTTGCAACACACCTTTGGCATACCCAATAAAAACACGCATTTGGCTCAAAAACGCAACACCTTTTGGCAGTTCAAAATTAAACATGGCTGTTGTTCCTGGTCTCAGCTTGGCATCCTACAGCTCCTGGCGTCCGGCTCACGTTTGGCTAATTCACTCATATTTGGCATTAAATTTTTGTTTCAAAATACATTGCGTCTTATCTTTGGCATTAAATTTTTATTTCAAAACCAAGCTCCTACTCTTCCGACTTTTTGGCATTAAATTTTTACTTTCAAAAACGGCACCACGGGTCCGGCTTGTTTCTCCTACACCACGTCCTGGCATATTATATTTGGCGTTGAGTGAGTGAGTGAGTGAGTTGGTGTTTTACGCCCGTGCAACGCTATATAGGTTATTTACAGGCGATGAACATGAAAAGGGTGATAAAATGAACATGAAACGATGATGACAAATGAAATATGGGGGTGGGATGGGAAACAAAGGACCGGTAAATTTTGAAGAACCACAGGAAAAGGGGAGAAGTGGGTAGGGGCGGAAAATTTAGCCTATGTGGTGCACTACTGGGCGGTCCACAAAGGGGTCTTTTACGTGCATGAAGCGTGGCACTCTCCACACACGTTTGCCCACTATGGTCGGCGGTCAGGGTTTCCGTATTATAGACCTGACAACCCCCGCGGACGAGGGCCACCCTATTCAGCCACCTAGGGTACACACTTGGTCGCTCTGTGGGCTGAGCACTGACCCGACGTCAGAATCCCAAGACCCTTAGTCGCCTCTTACGACAAGCTAGGCTCTGCTGCGGGCCTATTCGCCACCCGGGCCCCGCACGGGACTATATTTGGCGTTAAATTTCTTTCAAAATTAATCAATATATACTTTTTATTCATTTATTTTTTTTCTCTCTCATTACTATCATTTATTGTATCATTATTTATTTAAATATTCCATTTTCTTTTCCATTTTTTAACAAGACTTATTTTAAATATTATCATTATTTTCTTTTCTTTTTCTTTTTTTGAATATTTATTCATTTTTCTTTTATTTTAATTATTTATTTACTGCATTTTCTATTTTTTTACTAAAAATTATTTAATTTATTTTTACTATGTAAATTATTAAATGCTCGCTTCAGAGCACGTCGCTGCAGACCTATATATAGATATAGTCACGACGTTAAACTCCCCAGTCAGTCAGTCAGTTCAACCCTATGACGACTTTTGTAGAGCCGAATGAGCTGAACATTTAAACAAGCAGCATCTTTTCTCTTTCTGTAATATTTTTCATTCTATAGGCCAAAAAACTTTTTTTCGCCTTTAAGGGTCTGTAACACCTATAAGGGGTAATCTGACAATTTCGACCCTATGGAGAATTTTGTAGAGCTAAATAAGCTGAACATTTATGCAAGCAACAGCTTTTCTCTATCTGCAATAGTTTTCATTCTATAGGCCAAAAACACTATTTATCGCCTTTAAGGGGCTATGACCCCTTCAAGGGGTCATCTGACAACTTCAACCCTGTGACGACTTTAGTAGAGATAAATGAGCTGAACATTTAAGCAAGAAACAGCTTTTCTCTATCTGCAATAGTTTTCATTCTATAGGCAAAAACATGAAAAATGGCTATTTTTTTACCTCTAAAGGGCCATAACCACTATAAGCGTTCAATCTGACAACTTGGACCCACTGGAGAGTTTTGTAGAGTTTTTTTTATTCTGAAGAGCCTAAGATCCTTCGGAATTTTTCTATCGGTTATGGTTGCTGAGTTATAAGCCATTTTAGGTGGTTTTACCCTATATTCTATTTTTAGTAACATCAGCCATGTTTTTTTATCGAATCATTTTAAAATGAGAATCGTTTGTTGCCAACATGTCATATACCATTCCTGCAAAGTTTCAGTTAAATTGGTACAGTGGTTTCAGAGGAGAAGATTTTTGCAATTGTTAACGGACGACGACAGACGACATGGCCTTTGGCCGATGGTTTGCCATATACCCTTGTTTAACTTGTGCGCAAGAGTTTTTGAGCCATGGGGAATACCAAGAGCACCAACAAAACTTTTACCATGACCTGAATGTTCCAGACAACCAATCTAGGAAATATGATAACTTGTTGGTAGTTCCAGGTAAGATTTTTTATTGAATAACTATTTGTGTATATAGTTTAATGGTCAGAATCTATTATTACGATAACACTAAAAAAGCATTTTTTCTTAAAAAACGAGGGCTTAGTAAAAAGATGTCCACTCGCCCCAAAAAGCCAACACATGTCAGTTGTTTTCTAAAGAAAATATCCATAGCCCCCCTCCAATAAAAATCAAAGGGTTCTCCTTTAAAATGCACAATAAATATAGTTGATAATTGCTGAGAAAAATGTGAATAAATTTGCAACTAAAGTTTTACTCTTCTGTTACCTTTTCAGGACTTGGTCACTTCGAAATAAATATGATCAAAGCCATCTTTAAGCTCTTAATGGAAGTTATATTGATTGACTTGGCAAAACTGTTGGGTTATAACAGCCCAAAAGCATTGGCCTCCTGTTTGGCCGCTAGTGGTCAGTATCAAACTGTACTTAACCGCTCAATACAAACTATAATTTATACCACATCATGAAATCCATATTCTTGTATTTTTCCATAAAGTATTGCGTGTTACACATATTTGATGCATTTTACTTACACTGTTATTCATTATGTTCTTTGTTATAAATGTTACTTTATAATGAATTTATAATGAATTTACCTATTTATGGTAATAAAGGTCAAATTTCACCATAAATCTTGAGCAAAAGAAGAGAAGTATCATAATCATTCATTGACCGATGTAAAAAGTTGCAAGAAGCAGAGGTACCAATGGGGTATCCGAATATCAAAAGTCTGAAAGGGCAGAGACAAAACCAGTCAACACCAACAAGAACGGGACAAAAACAGACAACATGTAAAACATGGAAACACAAAATAACTGAATATCAATCAACAACGCGAACTCCAGTCGAAACAAGAGTGAACTCAGGTGCTCCGGAAGAGTAAGCAGTTCCTGCTTGCTATAGCACACCCGTCGCGTTGCCAATAGTCCATTCAGCGTGTCAAATCCGGTAAAGGAAGACAAAACAACACCGTATGACAATCCAACATCTGCACTCATCTGAGAGATCGAAATCCCATATTTGTCTATAAGTGCATGATGTCTTCCGTAACATTTCTTGAGTGAAGACAGCAACCGAGGAGCAACATAACCCTGTGTGAACAATTTTTGCGTCAGACGTGTCGCTCTGCTAAGGAAGTCGATTTAAGTCCCGCACGCTCTGGAGTAACGAATCAATTGAGATTCGCAAACTCCATAAGCTGGAGCGGACGGAATGTTGCTACACAAGAAGGGAAAATTGACGATTGGAAAGTTGAAGTCATCACGTTTGTCATAGAGCCTTGTTGAAAGTCTTTCTTGTGAGTCAATTTCTAGATGTAGATCTAAATATGAAGCAGACTTCCTAGAATCCGTTGTGTCCTTTATCTCAAGCTCCTGGGGATATATGAGATGGAGAAAGTCACCAAATCGAGAATTGTTTAGTGAAAGGACATCATCAATATAACGGAACGTGAGGTTGAAAGAGAGAGCTAGTCTACGGTCTTTTTTGTCTAGAAGAGATTGTAAGAAGTCTGCTTCATATGAATTAAGAAACAAATCAGCAAGCAAAGGTGCACAATTAGTGCCCATTGGAATCCCTATTGTTTGCTGAAAAACACGTCCACCAAACTGAACAAATATGTTGTCAATAAGAAAGTTGAACATGTCGATTATTTGGTCTTCTGTAAATTTGTTCTTTTTCTTAGACTCATTGATGACAAAGTAAGTCTTGGTATAATCGACTACGAGAAATTTGTACCTGCGTTTTCCATTCTTTTTGAATAAGCTGCGTTTAATCACCTGTGCCAATCGCGATTTCGACTGGGATAGTCCTTTGCCTGAAATTATTAACATCAACTGGGAGAAATGGAAGAGAGACTTACTTGACTTGAATGAAATTACAATCAATCGTTGTATTAAGCCAGATAATTTTGGAAACGTTAAATCTGTCCAACTTCACCACTTTTCTGATGCAAGTAGTAGTGGCTACGGGCAATGTTCTTACATCCGCCTCGTAAACGACGACCAAAGAGTTTATTGTTCACTACTCATGGGCAAAGCATGAGTAGCACCATTGAGACCAACAACTATACCTCGGCTGGAGTTGACAGCTGCAGTTGTTTCGATATCAGTAAGCTCCATGCTTAGAAAGGAACTAGAATACGACAACATTGAAGAACACTTTTGGTGCGATAGTAAAGTAGTTCTTGGCTACATCGCAAACGACTCTCGTCGGTTCCACGTCTTTGTAGCGAATAGAGTAGAGAAAATACGACAGAATAGTGAACCATCACAGTGGCATTATGTCACGTCTGCAGAAAACCCAGCTGACATTGCGTCTCGAGGTGCAACACCGCAAGAATTCAAATCTTCAAATTGGTTTACTGGGCCAGAATTTCTTTGGGATTTTACTCCAACAAATGAATGCGTAGCTTCAGAGAATCTAAGCGATCTATCAGAAAATGATCCAGAGGTTAGAAAAGGGACAGTGCTTTCTAATAAACTTACGACCGTTGATTTCGCGACCCTTGTTGAGCGTTTGAAATACTTCTCCGATTGGAAGCGAGCCAAAATTGCAGTGGCAAGATGTTTAAAGTATAGAGACATACTTTGCAAAAAGGTTAGGAATGAACCGCTGCCATCGAATCAAATTACGGTTGATGATATCAAAGAGGCTGAAATGGAAATTTTGAAATCCGTTCAAAAATCAGCGTTCAAGGTTGAGATGGATAGATTGCGTTCTTTAAGATCAGAAGAGAATAATGACGATAGACAATTTGCAAAATCTAGAAACGCGACGTTAAAGCAAACTTCTTCATTGTACAAGTTGGATCCGTTTTTAGACTCTAATGGTATTATTCGTGTAGGTGGACGCATCAAACGCAGCAATCTAGATTCTTCTTTCAAACATCCAGTGATTTTACCAAGGGACTCTCATTTGACCAATCTAGTAATACGTTATGGTCATAAGTCAGTACAACACCAAGGACGCGGAATCACGATAAACGAAATAAGGTCACAAGGTTTTTGGATAATTGGATGTAGTAGCGCTGTTTCGAAGTTCATCACCAGATGCGTCGTTTGCAGAAAGCTCAGAGGCACGACACAAGTTCAGAAAATGGCAGATCTCCCGTGTGACAGACTGGAAGCTGTCCCGCCGTTCACATACTGCGCCGTCGATCTGTTCGGACCGTTTCTAATAAAGGAAGGTCGAAAAGAGCTTAAGAGATATGGAGTTCTCTTCACCTGCCTCGCCTCTCGCGCCGTACATCTGGAATCTGCAAACTCACTAGATACGAGCTCATACATCTACGCTCTTAGGAGATTTATATCTATTCGAGGACCCGTTCGACTTATGAGATCAGATCAGGGGAGCAACTTCGTAGGTGCGAAGCGCGAAATGAAAGAGGCGTTCTCCGAGATGGATGCCAAGCGTATATCACAGTACTTATTAGACAATAATTGTGATTAATATGTAGAATGTAAAATGAATGTCCCTAGCGCGAGCCACATGGGCGGGGTATGGGAGCGACAAATTCGTTCCATCAGAAGCGTTCTCAACACCCTTCTCGTACAACTTGGCAGTCAGCTAGATGATGAGTCACTACGAACTTTTTTATGTGAGGCAGCATCTATTGTAAACAGCAGACCACTCACACAAGAAAACTTTAACGATCCATTATCAGATGGACCTTTAACACCTAACCACCTTTTAACTATGAAATCAAACATTATATTACCACCTCCGGGGGAATTTAGTCATGGGGATCTTTATTCGAGAAAACGTTGGCGACGTACTCAGTACTTAGCAAACCAGTTCTGGGACAGATGGAGAAAATAATATCTTTCGAACTTACAATCTCGACAAAAATGGATTTCGAAAAACAGAAATATGTGCGCCGGTGATGTCGTCATAATTAAGGATGAGAATTTGACAAGAAATGAATGGCGTCTCGGTAGACTAGTAAAAACTTACGTTGATGAAGACGGCCTGGTCAGAAAGGCACGAATTGCGATAGGTACCCCAAAACTCAACAACAGAGGCATTAGAACTGTTGCAATGACCGAATTAGAACGTCCGATTCATAAACTAGTCCTTATTCAGGAGACCGAGGAATTCCCCACCGAGGAACCTTAGAGCACGTGAAATTTGACTACGTATTAGATTTTACTCTCTTATACTATGCATTGTATTTGACATTGTATTTTTTTGCACTTTTGACATGAATTGATTTTTATGCATTGTGTTTATATATATATTTTTTAAACAATTTTTGAATGTTACTCAAAGTTAAGTTTTCTATTTTTGAAATGATTTTTGTTTACTTTTAAAAGTTTGGTTTTTTTTGCTATATTTTAGTGACTTAAATTTTGAATTATGATAATTTTTATAGGGAAAATTAAAGTTTTTTAATTTTGAGGAGCCATGTAACAGTTTCACGATGTCTGTACTGTAGAAGTTTTTAGTGCACGTGTAAAACAATAAACGATAGCAAACGAAAATTATCGGAAAGCTTATAAATTGCCAAAGAGGTAATTATTTAACTTTATTTCAAGTAATGTTTTATATTTTGCTACATTTAGGTACCTTTTATTGTTCGGTTCATTTTGTTTCCATTTAACTTCTTTATATTTGCTTAATTTTGATTGTAAATATTTTTTCTTTGTTCTTTGTAGTTTTTTACGTATCAACGTGCATCATGTAACAATCAACGTATCTTGTTAGATATAGCCAGTAGTATAATAAATAGATGTGAACAACGACATTTCTTATTTCTTATTTCTACAACGACGGCACCGATATCAACAAACACTTCATGTTGTTTGAATGTATATAAATGTAATAACGCTTTGTTTTACCTAATTAAATATATTTTTTAACAAATTTCTTATATTTTTTAACATTAAATTTAACAACTTTGTAATATTTTTTTGTCATTGAAATTTCCGATTTATAAATTCAAACTCGTTTAAAACACCATGTTTCTTTGGTTATCTTTAAATCCAATCAGTTTATGTTCGAATGTATATATTTCTTATAGTGCTTTCACCCATTTAAGTTTTGATAATATATTTTATGTTAAAATAATTATAATAATGTGTATTAAAGTATGTATAAAACGTTAAGTCTTTGAGTTTTACCTCACAAGACTCTTTCTGCATGACCTGTATTCAGTCAGTATTGAGTTTCTTTTGTTGATTGCTATTCAGCTCTTCGTTTGTACTAGTATTATTTTGCTCTTTGTCTTTTTAGTGCTCTTGATTTATTGATTTTCTTTTAGTCCTATTGCTATTTTGTCAGATGCGTACCTGACAATTGATTTTTTTAAGCTACTGTCAAAATATTAAAGTACATTACAAGAGCAAAAATAAAACATAACAACTTAAGGTCAACATGACATCAATTCAAAAAGATAGTAAAATCAGATGCTTCCAAAGAGTAATCAGCTCCTTCCTTGGAACTCCGTAAGAGTCAAACGGGCTAGCCCTGTAAAAGGTCGTACCACACGATGAAAATAAAGATTAACACCCTTTCCTCACAAGTTCAAAATATTTTCTATGAGCATTACCGTTGCCCCAAGCATGATGCTTATGTCGAATAAAAAATGACAAATTGCAAGTGAGTCACTTAGAAAATATTGCCAAAATATTATCTTTAATAACTCATTCATGTCTGATAGAACCGTGTCTAGAGAACATTTATACTTATCATACTAGAAAATGATAAGTAATATGTATATCTTATGCAAAGTATTGAAGTGAGCTGATCATACCAATACATTTTCAATGATTGTTCATTTATTATTCACGAATAGAATAAGCACCAATATAGTGAGCCATAAAAAAGGTCGTACCACGTGTTTTATTGGGTTAGGGCTAGAGTGAGTGGATGTAGGTCTAAACACGGCCGTTAGGTACGAATAATCTCCCTTTGCCTACTATTTTAGTAACTTATGGTGGACTTCCGATATCAAGGTAGGGGTGAATTTGATAGACTTGTTTAACTCTGCCAACCTCCATTAATTTAAGAAAGCAGTTATTATTGTTGCTATTTAATGTCATTTTAAATAATATTTTTAATTCGGAATACTCTGGTGCAAACATTTCCCCATATTATTGGAAAGGGATATACAATGATTGTTTTTTGTTTTCAACAGCAAATGTTTAAATTGTATTTTGTATTTTTTGTATAACATTTAACAACAATTTGTTTTACTGCAAAACAGCTAACAATGACAATTCTCAAAAATAGTCATCAGTAAGAGGAATTTGAAATTAAGCCCAAAAAGAGCCAAAACACGTTAACAGAAAAGGTCTTGCCCCCACCTCTATATTGAGATAAGTGAACCACTGGAGATTAATTGAAATGCCCTTCTCTCTTCATATAAGGGTAACATAGTTTACCCCTTTTCTTCGATGCGGGGGTATAATGATAATACTATCCACAAAAAATATTGACACTTCATGCATGTGTATATAGTCAATAGATAATTTACCGGCAATTATAAATTAGAATTATCACTTATATTTTACGCAGAACAACAGACCAACAAAAAGATAAAAATTGTTAATCTCTGCAATTACTTTCGCAAAATAACCGTTCAAAGCTACCGATATCTATCGAATCCTGCTCTAGACTGAAGAATGGTACGTACATCTTCTTCGTCGATACACAACAAGAGGCTCCCAGGAGCCTTAATCGTTCACCTGGTGCAATAAGATTCTATTATTGGGCAAAACACCTTAATGTATGTATGAAGAACATACTGGGTTACCTTAATATGGGTTAATGGCCCTTTAAAGGTCAAAAATAGTTTCTTTTTCATGTTTTTGTCCTATAGAATGAAAACTATTGCAGATAGAGAAAAGCTGTTGCTTGCTTAAATGTCAAGCTCATTTAGCTCTACAAAAGTCTTCATAGGGTCGAGCCCCGTGCGCGGCCTGGGTGGCGAAAAGGGCCACAGTAGAGCTTAGCTTGTCGTAAGAGGCGACTAAGGGTCTTGGGATTCTGATGTCGGGTCAGTGCTCAGTCCACAGAGCGACCAAGTGTGTACCCTTGATGTATGAATAGGTTAGCCCTCGTCCGCGGGGGTTGTCAGGTCTATAATACGGAAACCCTGACCGCTTACCATAGTGGGCCAACGTGTGTGGAGAGTGCCACGCTTCATGCACGTAAAAGACCCCTTTGTGGACCGCCAAGTTGCACCACATAGGCTAAATTTTCCGCCCCTACCCACCTCTCCCCTTTTCCTGTGGTTCTTCAAAATTTACCGGTCCTTTGTGTCCCATCCCACCCCCATATTTCATTTATCATCATCATTTCATGTTCATTTTATCATCCTTTTTCATGTTCATCGCCTGTAAATAACCTATATAGCGTTGCACGGGCGTAAAACACCAACTCACTCACTCCCATCTTCCCTTTTCCTGTGGTTCTTCAAAATCTACCGGTCCTTTGTATCACCCCAAATTTGGTGTTCGCCATAGGCACATCATATTTCTCTTAAGCTGGTAAGCCTTACATATCTGGATGGGCTAATACCGTAATTCACGTTTACGTTGCCAGTCCAGATGATTGCCCCGAACTTGATTGTATAAAGTTGACTTAAAGTGTAAGTTCGCGATTTTTGAGGTATTAGTTCATTTGATTTATTATAATTAGAGTATAGGCATCATTCCGGGTTTGGGCATTGAAAACGATATATTAAGAAAGATATTCGTAATTTTATTCCAATACACAAGACCATATGGGCGCATCCATGCTATGACCAATGATGAATTATGGGATAGCTCAATTGGAGATGTGACGTCACATCTCCAATGATAAATACATTAACCAATTGACGATATTTGTAACATAAGGCCGATGTTGTCGATCATAATAATGATTTGAAATATGAATAATTTGGCATTGATAATTTTTTTAATCCTGCGGTTTTTTTTATCGAAATAGCAAGATAATAGTTTACATAAACCTTGAATTGTTTTAAAATAATTAATTATAATTCCAAATAGTAAATAATCTGAAATATATATATTGACACAGCAGCCCTAGTTTTCAATCCTTTTTCAAATATTTAAGACAATAAATTCAGTTCTTGATGAATACACAGGTGTCAATTATAATCATTAACCTTTTCGATCATTAACCATGGACGATCTGCAACGCCCCGTTGGTTAATTACAGGTATAATTGACAGATATAGATCAATTAAGGTACGTGCTCCTCCAATCAAAGATTTCCTTGCAGCACTCAACCCGCTTTAGACACACCCACCACAGCTCGATTTTAAGAATTTCGACCGGCACATCTTTTAATAATTTCTTAATCAGTATACGGTATAATTAATCAGCACCTGTTCACTCCATTGACTACCTTTCTCTTACAATTATCAATCAGCCAATCGTGCATGGTTTGTGTAATACTAGTACCCAAATTAAAAATTTGTTTAAAGAGTTTTATTTCCCACTTTTTTTCGCTTTTGAAGTTTTGGAAAAACAATTAATTAACTACATAATTATTTGCAAGACACAAAAAAAGATTCCTACAGTTTATTACCCTTATATGTTTTAATTAGAAAGGGTATTTTATTAACATTTTCGCACTTCAATGTTCAAACGACACTGGCAGACCAAAGGGGCTGATTTTCGTTAAAAGAAAGTGTTCTAGAACCCATTCCAACCAGGTAAATGTCAACTTCTAATACACAGGAAACAATATTAAATCCCTGTGGTGCCGATAGTTTGCACGGGGGTACTAGACATACACAGGAAACGACAGGTGAACCCCTGTTGTGCCAGTGGTTTGTAGAAGGGAATAAAGTCTTATACACAGAAACGATAAGTGAGCCCCTGTGGTGCGATGGTTTGCACGGAAGGACTAATTATCATATATCACTTCAAACGAATCATGCAACGTAATCCCAGTAGGGTGTCAGGGAACCATGAATTTTAAACAAAATGTAAAAAAGAAATAGTATAGGGCAATTCTACATACTAAAAATTGAAATATATTTTTTCCGAAAATGTCTGTACGGCCAATAAAAAAAAAATTTAAAAATTCTATATTTTTCTACGAATTAATTCTGAACTTAACGATTGGTACCATTTTTTAACGTCTCACAATCAATCATCAGACTGACTTTTATTTTATCATTCCCGACTTAATTATAATTATTTCAAATTGTCCGTTGTGGTACACATCGATAAATACCACATGGGTATAGGATGCAACATTCAGACTTTGAGCAGCGCCATCTAGTACAAATCACGTGACTCTCCATGGATAGAATTTTTTTACTTTCAAAAGCCAATTTTATCCTAACTATGCATATTTGAGCGCTAGGAATTTCACCAAAGTTATTTTTATATGATAGTCTTTCAAGGTACAAATTTTGAAAAAATCGCGAACTTACACTTTAACAGATTTTGAAAATTCTTAAAGTTATTGTGATGCCAAAATACCCAAATTTAACATCCTGCCAAGTTTTATCAAAATCCTTGATAGGTTTCTCCCATGGTTCTGATGATCATAGAATCATGTATGTAGGAAGGAGACGACAATTACATGTGTTTTTACTGTGCAAATACAAAAATCCCCTATATACACCTTGCATGGCGAGAGTTGAATAAATTATCTACGTTTTAAAAGTTGTTGTTTTTTTACATTGGACTAAATCGATGAAAACACAAAAAAAGGGGTAGGGGCTAGAACAAAAAAATAGAGTTCAGATAAAGGATAGAACACAAACGTACATTTAGGGTTAGGGTTAGGGTTAGGATACAATTAGGGTTAGGTTTAGTATAAAACACAAAAGTAGGGTTAGGAGTTAGCATATTTAGATACACTTAGGGTTAGGGTTAGTTTAAAACATATAATTAGGGTTAGGTTTAGTATTAAACACACAATTGGGGTAAGGGTATAGCATATTAAGATACACTTAGGGTTAGGGTTAATACAAAATCATACAATTAGGGTTATAGTCGATGAAAACACAAAATAAGGGGTAGGGGCTAGAACAAAGAGATACAGTTCAGGTAAAGGATACTACATAAACGTACATTTAGGGTTAGGGTTAGTGTAAAACATATATTTAGGGTTAGGTTTAGTATAAAACACACAATTAGGGTTAGGGGTTAGCATATTATGATACACTTAGGGTTAGGATTAGTACAGATCATACAATTAGGGTTAGGGTCGATGAAAACACAAAAATAATGGGTAGGGTTTAGTAGAAAGGGATACAGTTCAGGTAAAGGTTAGAACAAAAACGTACAATTAGGGTTAGGGTTAGTGTAAAACATCTAATTAGGGTTAGGTTAAGTATAAAACACACAATTAGGGTTAGGGATTATCATATTAAGATACACTTAGGGTTAGGGTTAATAGAAAATCATACAATTAGGGTTATAGTCGATGAAAACACAAAATAAGGGGTAGGGGCTAGAACAAAGAGATACAGTGCAGGTAAAGGATAGTACACAAACATACAATCAGGGTAAGGGTTAGTGGAAAACACACAATTAGGGTTAGGGGTTAGCATATTATGATACACTTAGGGTTAGGGTAAGTACAACATCATACAATTAGGGTTGGGGTCGATGAAAACACTAAAAAATAATGGGTAGGGGTTAGTAGAAAGAGATACAGATCAGGTAAAGGTTAGTACAAAAACGTACAATTAGGGTTAGGGTTAGTGTCAAACATATAATTAGGGTAGGGGTAAGTATAAAACACACAATTAGGGTTAAGTGTGGTATAATACACACAATTAGGGTTAGAGGTTAGCATATTTAGATACACTTAGGGTTAGGGTTAGTGTAAAACATATAATTAGGGTTAGGTTTAGTATCAAACACAAAATTAGGTTTAGGGGTTAGCATATTATGATACACTTACGGTTAGGGTGAGTACAAATCATACATTTAGGGTGAGGGTTGATGAAAACACAAAAATAATGGGTAGGGGTTAGTAGAAAGAGATGCAGTTCAGGTAAAGGTTAGAACAAAACGTACAATTAGGGTTAGGGTAAGTGTAAAACATATGATTAGGGTTAGGTTAAGTATAAAACACACAATTAGGGTTAGGGGTTAGCAAAATAAGATACACTTAGGGTTACGGTTAGTACAACATCATACATATAGGGTTAGGGATAGTCTCAAACATATAATTAGGGTAAGGGTTAGTATAAAACACACAATTAGGGATAGGGCTAGCATATTTAGATACACTTAGGGTTAGTGTTAGTACAACATCATAAAATTAGGGTTTGGGTTGATGAAAACAGAAAAATAATGGGTAGGGGTTAGTAGAAAGAGATACAATTCAGGTGAAGGATAGTACAAAAACGTACAATTAGGGTTAGGGTTAGCGTAAAACATATTACAGGGGTTAGGTTAAGAATAAAATACACAATTAGGGTTAGGGGTTAACATATTAAGATACACTTAGGGTTAGGTTTAATAGAAAATCATACAATTAGGGTTATAGTCGATGAAAACACAAAATAAGGGGTAGGGGCTAGAACAGAGATATACAGTGCAGGTAAAGGATAGTACACAAACGTACAATCAGGGTTAGGGTAGCTGAAAACATATAATTAGGGTTAGGTATAGTATAAAACACACAATTTGGGTAAAGGGTTTGCATTTTATGATACACTTAGGGTTAGGGTTAGTACAAATCATACAATAAGGGTTAGGGTCGATGAAAACACAAAAATAATGGGTAGGGGTTAGTAGAAAGAGATACAGTTCAGGTAAAGGTTAGAACAAAAACGTACAATTAGGGTTAGGGTTAGTGTAAAACATATGATTAGGGTTATGTTTAGTATAAAACACACAATTAGGGCTAGGGATTAACATATTAAGATACATTTAGAGTAAGGGTTAATAGAAAATCATACAATTAGGGTTATAGTCGATGAAAACACAAAATAAGGGGTAGGGGCTAGAACAAAGAGATACAGTTCAGGTAAAGGATAGTACACCAACGTACAATTAGGGTTAGGGTTAATGTAGGATATATAAGAAGATTATGTTTAGTATAAAACACACAATTAGGGTTAGGGCTTAGCATATTAAGATACACTTAGGGTTAGTGTTAATACAAAATCATACAATTATAATTAAGTTCGATGAAAACACAGAAAAAGTGTAGGGGTTAGTACAAAGAGATACAGTTTAGGTAAAGGATAGTAAAAAACGTGCAATTAGGAAGAGGGTTAGTGTAACACATATAATTAGGGTAAGGTTTAGTATAAAACACACAATTAGGGTTAGGGGTTAGCAAAATAAGATACACTTAGAGTTAGCACAACATGATACAATTAGGGTTAGGGTTAGTGTCAAACATATAATTAGGGTAAGGGTTAGTAGAAAACACACAATTAGGGATAGGGGTTAGCATATTTAGATACACTTAGGGTTAGGGTTAGTACAACATCATAAAATTAGGGTTTGGGTTGATGAAAACAGAAACATAATGGGTGGGGGTTAGTAGAAAGAGATACAGTTCAGGTGAAGGATAGTACAAAAACGTACAATAAGGGTTAGGGTTAGCGTAAAAAATATTACAGGGGTTAGGTTAAGAATAAAATACACAATTAGGGTTAGGGGTTAACATATTAAGATACACTTAGGGTTAGGGTTAATAATAAATCATACAATTAGGGTAATAGTCGATGAAAACACTAAAAAATAATGGGTAGGGGTTAGTAGAAAGAGATGCAGTTCAGGTAAAGGTTAGAACAAAACGTACAATTAGGGTTAGGGTAAGTGTAAAACATATGATTAAGGTTAGGTTAAGTATAAAACACACAATTAGGGTTAGGGGTTAGCAAAATAAGATACACTTAGGGTTACGGTTAGTACAACATCATACATATAGGGTTAGGGATAGTCTCAAACATATAATTAGGGTAAGGGTTAGTATAAAACACACAATTAGGGATAGGGGCTAGCATATTTAGATACACTTAGGGTTAGTGTTAGTACAACATCATAAAATTAGGGTTTGGGTTGATGAAAACAGAAAAATAATGGGTAGGGGTTAGTAGAAAGAGATACAGTTCAGGTGAAGGATAGTACAAAAACGTACAATTAGGGTTAGGGTTAGCGTAAAACATATTACAGGGGTTAGGTTAAGAATAAAATACACAATTAGGGTTAGGGGTTAACATATTAAGATACACTTAGGGTTAGGTTTAATAGAAAATCATACAATTAGGGTTATAGTCGATGAAAACACAAAATAAGGGGTAGGGGCTAGAACAGAGATATACAGTGCAGGTAAAGGATAGTACACAAACGTACAATCAGGGTTAGGGTTAGCTGAAAACATATAATTAGGGTTAGGTATAGTATAAAACACACAATTTGGGTAAAGGGTTTGCATTTTATGATACACTTAGGGTTAGGGTTAGTACAAATCATACAATAAGGGTTAGGGTCGATGAAAACACAAAAATAATGGGTAGGGGTTAGTAGAAAGAGATACAGTTCAGGTAAAGGTTAGAACAAAAACGTACAATTAGGGTTAGGGTTAGTGTAAAACATATGATTAGGGTTATGTTTAGTATAAAACACACAATTAGGGCTAGGGATTAACATATTAAGATACATTTAGAGTAAGGGTTAATAGAAAATCATACAATTAGGGTTATAGTCGATGAAAACACAAAATAAGGGGTAGGGGCTAGAACAAAGAGATACAGTTCAGGTAAAGGATAGTACACCAACGTACAATTAGGGTTAGGGTTAATGTAGGATATATAATAAGATTATGTTTAGTATAAAACACACAATTAGGGTTAGGGCTTAGCATATTAAGATACACTTAGGGTTAGTGTTAATACAAAATCATACAATTATAATTAAGTTCGATGAAAACACAGAAAAAGTGTAGGGGTTAGTACAAAGAGATACAGTTTAGGTAAAGGATAGTAAAAAACGTGCAATTAGGAAGAGGGTTAGTGTAACACATATAATTAGGGTAAGGTTTAGTATAAAACACACAATTAGGGTTAGGGGTTAGCAAAATAAGATACACTTAGGGTTAGGGTTAGTACAACATGATACAATTAGGGTTAGGGTTAGTGTCAAACATATAATTAGGGTAAGGGTTAGTAGAAAACACACAATTAGGGATAGGGGTTAGCATATTTAGATACACTTAGGGTTAGGGTTAGTACAACATCATAAAATTAGGGTTTGGGTTGATGAAAACAGAAACATAATGGGTGGGGTTAGTAGAAAGAGATACAGTTCAGGTGAAGGATAGTACAAAAACGTACAATAAGGGTTAGGGTTAGCGTAAACAATATTACAGGGGTTAGGTTAAGAATAAAATACACAATTAGGGTTAGGGGTTAACATATTAAGATACACTTAGGGTAAGGGTTAATAAAAAATCATACAATTAGGGTTATAGTCGATGAAAACACAAAATAAGGGGTAGGGGCTAGAACAGAGAGATGCAGTGCAGAAAAAGGATAGTACACAAACATACAATCAGGGAAAGGGTTAGTGGAAAACACACAATTAGGGTTAGGGGTTAGCATATTATGATACACTTAGGGTTAGGGTAAGTACAACATCATACAATTAGGGTTGGGGTCGATGAAAACACTAAAAAATAATGGGTAGGGGTTAGTAGAAAGAGATACAGATCAGGTAAACGTTAGTACAAAAACGTACAATTAGGGTTAGGGTTAGTGTAAAACATATAATTAGGGTAATGTTTAGTATAAAACACACAATTAGGGTTAGGGGTTAGCAAAATGAGATACACTTAGGGTTAGGGTTGGTACAACATCATACAAATAGGGTTAGGGTTAGTGTCAAACATATAATTAGGGTAGGGGTTAGTATAAAACACACAATTAGGGTTAAGTTTGGTATAATACACACAATTAGGGTTAGGGGTCAGCATATTTAGATACACTTAGGGTTAGGGTTAGTGTAAAACATATAAAAAGGGTTAGGTTTAGTATCAAACACACAATTAGGTTTAGGGGTTATCATATTATGATACACTTAGGGTTAGGGTGAGTTCAAATCATACAATTAGGGTGAGGGTTGATGAAAACACAAAAATAATGGGTAGGGGTTAGTAGCACTATGAACCAAAAAAATTACTGTTTATACCAGACACAGTCATTTTTTTACTGCCTTACACTGCTATTTACTGTGAAACTACTGCCAAACAACAGTGAATTACCATTATCACCCTATACAATCAAGGACAGTTTGTGACAGTGATTACCTTCCGCCTAAAATGCACTGTCCTACATTGGCCTGCACTGTCCGACATTGGTACAGTTTCTCATAGATCGTGACCGACTTTACCTGGATTGTTAATCACTGTCCTAAATTGTTACAATTTTGGGCAGTGGTTAACAATTTTACCTGTATTGTTTATCACTGTCCTGATCCGTAACAATTTTGCACAGCAGTTGACATTTTTTCTTGACCTATGATGCACTGTCCACCATTGCCATAGTAAAAGGCAGTACTTGACAAGATATCCACTAACTGTAATGCACTGTTGTGAATTGCTGCAGGAAATATTAGGTCATGACAGATTTGTGTTTTCTGTCTTGAACTGTCATGAACTTAAGCAGGAAATAATAGATTGTAACAGTTTATAATGGTTTATTATTTACTGTCCTTCATTTTGTTAGTTTTTGGCGGCGACAAGAATATTTATATTAATAATAACCTAGCCTGATACAACGCATGCTCGAACTTCTATGTGATTTATTTGCACATATTTTTGCATCAGAATCGAAATCAAAACCACAAGTTTATAAGCAACCCGGAAATACTCCTATATTTAGAAAAAACTAAAGGAACTCCTCTAACACAACTTTATAGAGCACACACGTAACCTCTTATCCTTAATATGCCAAACATCATATTAACGTTTACAGCTGACAAAAAAGATCTTCTATTTCAAGGTGGTGTCCATATATCATATATGAATTAAATTTCTATACAAATGTGTACATCACCCATGAAAGAATTTCGACACATTTGATTAGGCACCGACCATTTGATTTTCGGGGGAGGAGGGCTGGAATTTAAAAAAAATATATTCTGGCTCTGATATTTGGCCTAAAAATAGTCTGGCCAGCTTATAGGGCGAAAAAAATAAACTGGCCCTCATTTTTTGCATTAGAAATAAAGAGTTTTATGAACAAAATTTTCTAGCATTGAGTGTATGGGAAAAAATAAGCTGGCCCGCGCAGCGGTCGAAAAGCGGTGAAAATCCCAGCCCCCCCCCCCCGAAAATTAAATGGTCGTTGCCTTAGTTTACCAACCAACAACCACGTAAACACACTACTAAGTGCTACAGTGTCACCAATATAAGACTCGTAAGAGACGCTTGTACCCGAAAGTAGAAAATAATCAACGGATAATAAGTGATGGCATTCCAGTAAACAGAACAGACGGACGTTTATATTTTCTAACGCTTTCTACTGAGCGATTGTCGGTTCTTGGCCAGATATCTTGCTCTGGTACTCCTGCTTGATAGAGGACAGTGGCCCCGGGATAGTTGCATGCGTTCTTTTGCCAGAGAAATTTGTAAAATAACCTTCCAATCCGGCTTTTCACACTGAACTTAATTCATCGAGTGAAGACGGGTTTGAAACAATTTTTGTTTTGCCTTTTGCATTAGGTCTTTTGTAGAATAAATCGCCATTCATTTAAAAAAATAGAAAAAAAACTTTCTTGGTAGTCTTCATAGATTTTGAACAAGACCTCATTTTGACAATAATGCTGAATGTTTACGCTTGAGACCACACAAAATAACCAAATTAAGCAATAAGTTGAAATAACCAAATAAAACACTATGTTTTTAATAAAATCAACACGTCAACAAAAATGGATAATTCGTCAGGCCGATTTGTTTTTCTCGGAAAAACGATGGCGAACCTCGAAGAAAGCACCTAGATTTTCAGAAAATGTTTTTTTTTCTCGGAAAAGCGATAGCGGACCTCGAAGACAGCATCTAGATTTTCAGAAAATGCATTCTTGGTAAAGCGATAGCGGACCTCGACGAAAGCACCTAGATTCGGAAAAACACTTTGCCTATCGTGTGCCGGTATCAATCATAAAAAACAAGATTCGCGACCAAACCTACATTCATGATATGTTTTCGCTACTTTTCCTTGAAAAAGCAGTTCTATATTTTGCTCTTTCTTTTTTATTCAAATTTATTATTAATCATGGCTCATTTGAAGGACTTTTACATGTTATAATATGATTCATGGTTTAGAAATTTTCAAAAATCCCTACAAATGCAGGGAGTGACAAATAAATCTCACCTTTGTACGTTCTGCTAGATCCGAGGCTAGAACACCCTTTAAATAACGTGAATTTTCCGTTTTGATCCTTTGCAGTATTAAACTGGGGTGGTGTTCCCGATGCTTTCCTAAGAAAAGCCATAAGAAAGGTTCTTAGACAGACTTACGGAGACATCTAGGAATGACTTAAGAAATACTTAAGGGTGTTTTCGAAGTATTCCTAGTAACTTCTTAACTCAGGCAATCCTAACTATAATTGGCCGGATTTCACGGAGTGAAAAATCCGGGTTATAAAATGGTGAATGTCGGGCGGCGTGCAGGCAGGGAAATATTTTTCGCAACAGTTTTCTCAGCAACTACTCATCACAGCCACTTGATATTTGGTAAACAGCATCAAGGTGGGGTCCCATAACCGGGGATTCGATTTCAGGTCTGTCGCTCACCTACTTCCCGTTTAACGAAATCCGGCCATTTTTGACTTTGACAGATTTTTTTATTATATAACGGCAGCTACTATGCATTTCAATAAATAATCAATTAATATAATATATTATTACTTGTGTTAGTTTTTGTTAAGAAATTAAAACTGTGAACATATGAAGAGTGAGCTGGTGTTTTACACCCTTGCAACGCTATATAGGTTATTTGAAAGCGATGAACATGAGAAAAAGATGATAAAATGAACATGAAATGATGATGAGAAAGGGGGATATCAAATTTTGAAGACAACAAGAAAACGGACTTGGGTAAGGTCATACAATGTTTAATGAAAAATATCTGATAAATGATTATGATATTGTTCAATGATACAAATAAAGGCTAGATAAAGAATTAGAATTAAAATTTATAACTAAAATAGTAAATTTGGAATGACAGAATAAAAAGGATTATATATTTTATGTACATGCACCAGTATTAGTTTGTTTATTTATTACGAGTTTTTTTAATTCAGAATTATAAAAATGATTTGCGTCCTTGGGTGCATTTAAGTATCAGAATACATGTACGGCTTGTTGATTTTGTTAGTTACAATAAACATGTCAAAACTTCTTGCACAATAAACATTTAAACTCATTAAACCAATTCAAAGGAATATTTCACAGATATACAATGTACCATCAGTTTTATAGATATTTATCCCTTTTATACAAATTCATTTTAACCACGGGACTATTTTTACACATAAAGGACCTTAATTAAAAAAAAAGTTTTTTTAACTTATTCAAACATTAGATTAATCAAACGCTCAAGACTGCGCGCACGTATATTAAATGAAATTAAATAAACCATTATTTTTTTTTTCATTAACTGGTTTAATAAATAATAAACATTCACATATTTCAGTTCCTGTTTTTTTTTGTTTATGTTTTATCTAATTTTATTTTGTATGTGCGACATACAATTTTAAAATATGCAATTCGTATTCACAATTTGCCTCCATGTAACCCTTACTGTACATGCATTCGATAACTTTGAGCATTCAAATAGAATATCTATAAAATATGTCAAGTTTAAGTATATTCTGTGGAATTTCAAATGCATTAAAAATATATGAATGGGTTTATTTTTTAAGCAGGCCTACATATGAATGGGGTGGGTATAAAATTTGTACCCTAAAGTACTAAGAGTAACACTCCCCCCCGCCCCGTGATTTGTAAGTACTTTGAACAATGTTGAATGTAGATGTCTGCATCAAAATTTACCCCCAAACAATCCTTGTAAACGATAATAAATCAAAATTTACCCGGACAAAAAATCTAAATAACCAATGCTTGTCAAAATATAAGCAACAATTCAAAGCACAAATCACCATTCGTTGAAGTGGACTTTTTTTATCATTGTTTCCCTTTACATATAGGATCAATTACTAACTTGTTTAATGCATTACGTATTCATAAAATCATTATTTATTTTACTTACTATTTAAATGATTTTTTTGATATGGGGAAAAAACTTTTTAGATTTTTTTGTAAATAAAAAAAATTGCAATTCTATGAACACATTGCCACCTTATACTTTTAATGTTTATTTTTGAATCTGGTTCAGGCCGGGGTAAGAGTTCCATATGGCATCCCACATAAAAATGTATTAAAATTATTAATTTAGGCTAAAATGTTATTAGCAATAATAATATACTGTTTTAAAGTAAGTATTTAATAAATTATTTTACAATATCATTCATTTTTACAGATTATAACATTCATTTATACAGATGATTGTTCCTGGGGGTAAACTTTAGTAATATCTTGAATAAAGGATTCAAATAAATTTGCTTTGTCTGAATATAATGTTCTCCACATATACTCCATTAAATGTTTGTCAAAAGTCTTTGATCTGGTATGAGTTGTTGGCAACTGTCGCTTAACACACCACCATCTATTTTCTATTAGATTTGTGCATGCACCAGTAGTGGGATCAACAAAATTTTCTGAATGGTTTACTGTCTCGTGTTGATAACCTAATTTGTCTAAACTATTATAGGCAGCCCAACAATCAGTCATAATAATACTTCCTTTTTCAACATATTTTTCAATTAATGGAATTAAAGTATCTTTATCGCGCTTCTCAACTTTCACAAGAAAGAACCATTAGTTTCACGGCAAATACCCCCTAATACCCAGTTTCCCTCTACTACTCTTCCTCTGTTATACTTGCGTTTGCCAAACTTAGCTTCGTCTATTTCCACAGTTAAACCGGGGCCTCCTATTTTACTGGGTTTTATATTTTCAATAATGTAGCAACAAATTTCTCGGCAATAGTTATAATAATCAGTCACCGTTTCCTTTGAACTTTCAAGTTTTCTACGTTTTATAGCACACGGCTCTGTAGGCAGAAGAAATAGAAGTTTCATTTATCGCTATGTTATACGGAAACTTCTGTACAAAGCAATAAATTAATAACAAACTTTTCCTCAACGATACATTCGCATTCTCAAACCAAGTTTCTTTACATATTGGTACATGATTTTTGTTCTTTTTCTTACACTCTTGTTTATGACATTGAAATCTAAATGTTTGTCGTTTTCTTCCAGTCCTGTTAATTTTATATAGTTTAGAAAGTATATTTCCACAACTTTTACACTTCACAGTCTTTGGTAATAAACCAACATTTTGACAAAACTCAATAGTTTTATTATCATCACTCAAAATTTTTCCCAATTGAAATAAATTAACAGATTTATATTTTCCACGTTTCGGTCTTATCACTTCATTAACTGGTAAATGTACTTCAATTTCATTAACAGCTATGGATTCATTTTCATTTGTAATGTTGTTATTATTATTATTGTCATTCAAATTGTCTTTATTGTCATCTAGGTATTCATTCCACATTATCATCTTCTGGTGAAGAAAATAAATCCTGACACAAGTCAGGGATTAAATTTATTTTTTGGACATCCCTGCTCAAGTCAAAATAAGATATTAAACTTTGCGATTGAGTATCTTCGTTAGAATATCTATTTTGTCCACATTGCATAGGCGATGAATTATCGCTAAATGAAAACAAACTTTTACTTACATGTATGTCATTCACATTGTTTACATTTCCATTATTATCTGTTGGTTCCGGGTCCCGTTGTCCACATTGAATAGGCGATGAATCAGAATCTGTATCGGTATCATATCTATTCAACAATTTTTTATAATTAATTGTCTTTCGCTTTCGTAAGTTATGTTTTGGAATATCCGCCATTAGTATAATTAGTCATAATCAAACCAATGTTTGCAATCACGAGCTTCTAACGATTACTAATTAAAACGCAAAGGGTACATACAACGATGACCACATGATGACCACATGACTTAATCGGAACGGCTTTAAATAAGAATTAAATACCACTTCTCTCAAGTTCCGATATAGCCGAGTGGTTACGGTGTTGGACTACAGACCCCAAGATCTGGCGTTCGAATCTCAGTGAGGGCATAATTGTTTAATGGGTAAGATAGGTAATTATCAATGAATTGAACATGAACACAGTAAATAATGATAACAATATTGAGGATAAATACTTAAATTGATAATAAGTATAGGCTATAGCAAAGAGACAGTTATAATAGAAAACAATAGAAATTGCGGTGGAAAAAAAGTAAAAGCGAATTAAAATTTTTATTTTTTTTTTTATTTTTATATTTTTTTTAACCCCCAAAAAGCCACGCCCCAATTTTTCTAATAAGCCCCTTAAAAAGAACCCTTTTCAGACACTTTTTTATCCGGGTAAAATACTTTTTTTATTGGGGGTACCAAATGGAACTCTTTCCCAGGCCGGTCCTTTAATCTGCAATTAAAGGTACTTTTAGATGTACTTCAATATGTCGAACGAGCTGCATTATTGCTATCCTTGTCACCGACTACAAAGAAGATAGTCTAAATTAATACACCTGATCATGACTTGTAGAAAAGAACAATAGGTCTAAGCGGTAAACAGCAGTCTAATATATCCTAGTATTTGTCTAGCTATTATTTCTTATTATCCACTTCTTGTCAAAATCATAGTACACCATTAATTTGTTCAATGAAATGTACGTCTTTAGCTCACCAGCGGTAAAGCATAGCCGGTAACCCTTTTTCCCCAGAAATAGTTTTAAGGTGACACATTTTTGCGGCATTTCTTTCAATTCTATGCTGAATGGACCCAATGTTGCATTTGCATTTGCCCCTTTGTCACTACTAAATTAACAGATTTTTGATCAACATAACACATTTATTAAATTAAACAACATCCATTATAATGTTTCCTAATCTTGATTTACCATGAAAGCCTCAGTAGTCGGGATTCAGATGTTTTATCACCACCTGTCTTTGCGGGGAAGTTTTTTTTCGCAGAAGCCCTCACCCGCTCCCCCGGGAATTCTCCGCAGAGACATCTGCCGCCTGTTTATCTAAAATTGTTTGAAAATTAAGTTATTACTTGTAAATTCTTGGAAGTTCTTGTATAGAAAAGTAATGAATTTTTAAGATCTTTAAAGATAAGTTTGTTAGACTAAACAACAAGAGCACTCATAGAACGAATAACTATTGGTAGGCTAGCGTCCTGATTTTATGCCTTGAATATATAACATCACTGATATTTTCAAAACAGGAAGTAGATGTGCGACAGGGATTTATTAATAATTGCAACATACACGCTTTAAATGATAATGTATTATTTAGGTCATTGATGACGCATAATGCAACACGTATCTGTTTTTCGCAACATTAACCAAAATATGGAACCCAGAAAAAAAAAGGTTTATTAACCGTGTGTGCGCTACAATCTGTAGTGAGTGAGTGAGTGAGTTGGTGTTTTACGCCCGTGCAACGCTATATAGGTTATTTACAGGCGATGAACATGAAAAGGATGATAAAATGAACATGAAATGATGATGATAAATGAAATATGGGGATGGGGTGGGACACAAAGGACCGGTAAATTTTGAAGAACCACAGGAAAAGGGGAGAGGTGGGTAGGGGCGGAAAATTTAGCCTATGTGGTGCACTACTGGGCGGTCCACAAAGGGGTCTTTTACGTGCATGAAGCGTGGCACTCTCCACACACGTTGGCCCACTATGGTCGGCGGTCAGGGTTTCCGTATTATAGACCTGACAACCCCCGCGGACGAGGGCTACCCTATTCAGCCACCTAGGGTACACACTTGGTCGCTCTGTGGGCTGAGCACTGACCCGACGTCAGAATCCCAAGACCCTTAGTCGCCTCTTACGACAAGCTAGGCTCTGCTGCGGGCCTATTCGCCACCCGGGCCCCGCACGGGAGCTACAATCTGTAACATTTATTCACACCTCCTTATAGATATATATAACACAATTAATTTTCATAAAACTTGCAATAATGAAGTGCATGTGGAGGAGTCTAAGAGTAAAAAAAAGACTTTTAAAGAAGAATATTAAAGCCATAG
>OZ020314.1:29328938-29368379 GCA_963971305.1 Arcuatula senhousia | reverse complement strand
TCAGAATCCTTTTAAATTTGTTGAAATTTGGTTTCTCAGGTCCATATGCCTGCATTCCAATCTGGTGTATGCAGAATCCTTTTAATTATGTTAAAATTTGGTTTCCTAGGTCCGTATGCTAGCATTTAGACCTGGTGTATGCAGAATCATTATAAATATGTTAAAATTTTGTTTCTCATAGTCTTATGATAGCATTTCGACCTGATGTATGCAGAATTCTTTTAAATTTGTTGAAATTTAGTTTCTGAAAACCGTATGCAAGCATTCCGACCTGGCGTGTGCAGAATCCTTTTAATAATGTTGAAATTTGGTTTCCCAGGTCCGTATGATAGCATTCCGACCTGATGCATACAGAATCCTTTTAAATTTGTTGAAATTTGGTTTCTCAGGACCGTATGCTAGCATTCCGACACGGTGTATGCAGAATCATTTTAATGATGTTGAAATTTGTTTTCCCAGGTCTGTATGATAGCATTCCGACCAGCTGTATGCAATATCCTTAAAGATATGTTGTAACGTTGTTTCCAAGGCCTGTAATCTAGTAATCCGACCTGGTGTATGCAGATTTCTTTTAAATAAGTTGATTTTTGTCTTTCAAGTCCACATGCTAGCATTTCGATCGACCTGCTGTATGCATATTCTTAAAATATGTTGAATATTTGTTTGTCAGATCCGTATGCGAGCATTCCGACCTGCTGTATGCATGATTCTTTAAAAATGTTGAATATTTGTTTGTCAGACCCGTATGCTAGCATTCCGACCTGGTGTATGCAGAATTTTTTTGAATATATTGAAAAATTGTTTCTCATGCCCGTATGCTAGCATTCCAACCTGCTATATGCATAATCCTTTTAAATGTTGAAGTTTTTTTTTCAGGTCAATATGATAGCGTTACTTCCGACAATTTTTTAAATGTGTTGAACCTGGTGTTTGCAAACTACTTGCATGCATGCAGTTGTCAAATAAACCATGGCCATGCATTTTTTTGTCAATAATTTTGCTAATTATCTAATAATCTAATAATCATGCACATGAAATCATGCATCATGTGTATTGCAATTGAAGTATCAAGTCAAGACAAATTCACTGAGTTTTCTATAAATGTTTATTATGGATATTCCACACCTAAATATGACAAAATTTATATTGAATTAATTATTTAAAACACACACACGCACACAAAAATTAACAAATAATTAACAAGCTGAGACATGTTCAATTGTAAGCAATGACGTTATTAGGAAATGCCGCTGTGAACGAACTGGCGATAACCCCTGTTTGATATTGCCCCCTACTCTCTAAAAAATGCAATGATGTCCACAGAATATTTCCCTTACAATTTTCATGTTCATCTCTTTAAAAATTTCCGCATTTTGATATAAAAAAATAACAGGAACGTGGTTTTGGCGTTGTCAGTTGATAGTTGGAACTTTGACCCTTTGTTTTTCTCATCATTAACCAAATTAACTTGTTAACCATAGTCCATACATGCAAAAGATAACGTTTTTCATTTCAATGAAAATATAGATTTTTTTCTTATCCGTTCCGACATTATTTTGTTTAATATCAACAAGCTTTCATTTCCTCTCCTACTCCTGCATGAGAACATATTACAAAAAGTTGAAAACAATCATGATATAATTAATTTCGGAGGTAAATTATATTTCAATTGTAATATTATATGCCAATAAGTCATTAAGTGGTTATTCCTGACCCGTATGATGCTGTCATCGTCTTTGTCGTTGTTGTTATTGTCGTCCTTAACTGTTTTAAAAACTTTCAGTGTTTCCACAAATTATAACTGGTTGTCCGACTGCTATTGAAACTGACAACGATTTTATTACCATTAAAGGATGAAGTGAATTGATTTTATGGATTCCCCATTTTTCGTTTGATAAAAATTAGATACCAAAAATGCTACTTTTTTGTTTGTTTTTGTTAACCAAATGCTGTGAAATTTTACAATAACATTTCATACACAAAAAGAATATAATATACATGTACAGGTCTATTGTTACATGTCATATAACAGCTATCCAGGTCCTTTCTATTTTTGCATTAAGTAAAAATTTTCACTAATTCATGATTTCCCCTCAGAATAAAGATGTACAGTCTAGGCCAAACAAAAAAGTATGTGTGTTTACTGTCACATGCTGAAAAAAATTAGGGTCGGTAGGTAGGAAATTATTTTTTTTTGATTATTTTTTTTTACCTTGAGTCTATGGGGGCAGCTTTGTGACTTTAACAGTGCTTAATGGAAAATGCTAAAAAAAACTTTAGGGTAGGGAGGTAAAAATTAGGTAGGGTCGGGTGACAGTAAACTCACCTACTTTTTTTTGCCCTACAGAGGACCAAAAAGGGTTAAATTGAAGACCACCTTTTTCAATTTGAAATTGTACGCAAAAAATTAACGAAATGCTTGGTATATATATATTACTTAGCACAATGACCATGTTGACAATATAGAAATACAAACAACATTTGTCTATACAGTTTAATCTTTATAAATTTATCATTAAATAAACCCTAAATCTTTAACACGTATTTATCAAACATTATTGTATACAGTACAAATTCTTATTCTCAATGACATTAATTAGACAAATTTTGCTGAATTTGGGAATGGACCTGTATTTACATGATTTAAGAATTACTATATAAAGTACATGTACATGAATAAGTGAAATCTCAGAATATATTGTGGTTATACATTTAAATGAGGTATCAAGTACACATGTGAAAAATTCAACTTAATTGTCATGTTGTATTCTTTTTTCATGAATCGGCATCCATTGTTAAATTTTCATAACATCTGGCACTTCAAAGAATTTTCAAAAGGGAGCATATCACTTATCATGCATATTTTCCACATGTTGCATGAAAATATAATTTTTTAGAAAATTTGTTTATCAAATTTCATTTAAATAAAATTTTTGGCATAGACTTTTTGTGTATATATTGCAATATACAATACATTCTGATTTATTTCAGGTCAACACTGTGAGTGCATTAGATGCCTCTTCAAAACAGTTCAAGTACAAATCTTGATATGTGTAAGTTGTTTAAAAATGACATCTTCAGGGACAGCTTTGAACTGAATGTACTACTGTAGCTATTCCTAGATTTACATGTATGGTAAACTTTGAGTAATTATTTTACCTTTTCTTGTATTCTATAAAAAAAATATGGGGTACACTGTATGTGGAGTTGTATGCCTTTGGTTTATTTCAAAATTGTTATTTACAGTATGGGAAATGATAGTAAAATTATTTTTATAAGTAATACAAATGACAACAAAGTTCCAGACAATAAATTTTGCTACGCCTGACGTGCGTTTCATCAATTCAAGACTCATCAGAGGCGCTCTACCAAAATATTGAAAAAGCCAAACACTATATGATTATGAAGAGCATATAACAGTAAAACCAAAAATACCAAATTGGGGAACCAAATTAATACTAAGATGATCAACCTATATCTGGGGCAGGAAGACCCTTAGAGTTTATAATGATACCATACCATTAATGTGTTCTCTTATAATTTAGGCCATATTTTTAAGTAAAGATAAAAAAAAGCAAAGTTTAATTGATCCACTAAGTTGTAAACTTGACCTTTCTAAAATGTCAATTAGGATTTTTTGTTTACTAAATACTACACGAGCAAAATATATCGATTGAAGCTAAATAAAATGATCTCTTAAACACAACTCTTTGAATATTTTTAAAATAAAATTATTTTTGAAAACGGTAGATTATATTTTTAGGTATCTGGCACCGTTTATCTACACAAATAAGAAAAACAAAAGTGAAACACTTTCTCTTTAAGTTGATTAAGATCAGAATTCATGTGCCAGAGTCACTATGTCTCATTCACTTTCACTTTGCAAAACATATTATTATTTCTTTCACATTTTCCAAAGTTTCCATTGTGATTTCAGTATTAATGCTCAAAATTTTAATGCTCTTATTTTAAGAAGTGGTCAAAAATGCTGCATAAAAATGCAAAATGTACATGTATAAAGACATTGAAATTGATACATGTATGGATCTTGATAGATACATGTAAATATAACGGATGTCATCCTGTTTCATTCTGGAAACTAATTACATGTAGTGACATTGATTGTTTACACCCTATAAACAACTTTATAAAAATTGACAGGAGATTATTAAATATTTAGGTGTACGACTCCACATAGTGCGTGTATTTTAAGCAATTTAACATGCTTTCAGTACCTTTAAACATTTATTCTTCCAGAAAATGATATTTTCTTTTCAATGATTTTCTGTCTAGCTCAGATTTAACAACCACATTTGTATTACAATTTAAAAGGCTAAAATTTCTTAAAATTTGCTCATTTTTAGTAATCAGTAATATCAGGCTTTTTGTTGTTGTAAACATCTCAAAAATTGTTAACAACTTGGTGTCGTCCTCAAGATGGTACAATTCCTCTTTTGTTTTTCCTGGTAATGCCCTTACTTTTTTTGATCCAAACTGTGCAATGTGAAACAGCTTAATTTCTCTCAAATCAGTACCTAGAAAAAAAACATATAACATGTTCATTAATGACAATTTTTAATAAAAAAATCTAATATTATATTTGCAGATATTAGCTAGTCCTCTTACACTTCAGAAAGAAATTCCAAGAAACTCTTTATATTGTTTTTGAAATGTAGATTATAATATTGCCAGCAATTGATGTTTTATGTTTAAAATTTTGCAGAATGATTATGTGCATATTTTTCGGGTTTTAAACTTAAGAATCTTGACTTGGTAGCCCACAGCATATGTCATGTATGTTTGGGCTATTGGCTAGTGGTCCAGTGCTAAGTTCTAACTCTGACATGTTTTTTTTACATGCTGATATTTGAATTTTGTCATTTTTAGCTCACCTGGACCGAAGGTCCATGTGAGCTATTACCATCACTTGGCGTCCGTCGTCGTCGTCTGTCGTCGTCATCGTCTGTCGTCGTCTGTCGTCGTCGTCGTCTGTTAACAATTTTTCAAAAATCTTCTCCTCTGAAACTACCAAACAGAATTTAATGAAACTTGGTATGAATGATCCTTAGGGTGTCCTGCACCAAACTTGTGTTTTGATTTTTAATCCGTTAAAAAACATGGCCGCCGTTACTAAAAATAGACTAGGGGGGTCAGACTACTGTTTTTGGCTTATAAATCAAAAAGTATAAGAGATAGAGGAAATCTGAGGCCACGCTACTGATTCAGCATCAAAAGCTCTACAAAAGTCTCCATTTGGTCCAAGTTGTCAGATGACCCCTTATAGGGGTTACGGCCCCTTAAAGGTGAAAAATAGCATTTTTTCATGTTTTTGGCCTACAGAATGAAAACTATTGCAGATAGAGATTAGCTGTTGCTTGCTTAAATGTTCAGCTCATTTAGCTCTACGAAAGTCTCCATTGGGTCGAAGTTGTCAGATGACCCCTTATAGGGGTTACGGCCCCTTAAAGTTGAAAAATAGCCATTTTTCATGTTTTTGGCCTACAGAATGAAAACTATTGCAGATAGAGATTAGCTGTTGCTTGCTTAAATGTTTAGCTCATTTAGCCCTACGAAAGTCTCCATAGGATCGAAGTTGTCAGATAACCCCTTATAGGGGTTACGGCCCCTGAAAAATGGCATTTTTTCATGTTTTTGGCCTACAGAATGAAAACTATTGCACATAGAGATTAGCTGTTGCTTGCTTAAATGTTCAGCTCATTGAGCTCTACAAAATTCTCCATAGGGTCGAAGTTGGCAGATGACCCCTTATAGGGGTTACGGCCCCTGAAAAATAGCGATTTTTCATGTTTTTGGCCTACAGAATGAAAACTATTGCAGATAGAGATTAGCTGTTGCTTGCTTAAATGTTCAGCTCATTTAGCTTTACAAAAGTCTTCATAGGGTTGAAGTTGTCAGATGATCCCTTATAGGGGTTACGGCCCCTGAAAAATAGCCATTTTTCATGTTTTTGGCCTACAGAATGAAAACTATTGCAGATAGAGATTAGCTGTTGGTTGCTTAAATGTTCAGCTCATTTAGCTCTACAAAAGTCTTCATAGGGTCGAAGTTGTCAGATGACTCCTTATAGGGGTTATGGCCCCTTATAGGTGAAAAATGGTGTTTTTGGCCTATAGAATGAAAACTATTGCAGGTAGAGAAAAGCTGTTGCTTGCTTAAATGTTCAGCTCATTTAGCTCTACAAAAGTATAGGGTCAACATCAAGACCAGGTGAGCGATTCAGGCTCCTGGGAGCCTCTTGTTTATGTAATTTATTCTGTAGTGGTGACTACCTTTTATTTTGGCTTATAAAGAAACAAAGGGCCATAACTCTGGTAAAAATTAGCAGATGGAAACAATATATAACCTTGATCTGTAACCCATCATGGTAGACTTGCATACCAAAATTCATTTTATTATTTGAAAGAAAAAAACTGAAAACTGATAGGCAGATGGACGAATGGATGGACAGAGCCCAATCTAGACATGTCCCTTAATAAACAAACCTTGCACATTCTTCTCTGTTGTATATGCAATGGCGCCAAAGGCAAATTCTGCTACTTTCTGTGCCTCTAGTTTCAACATTGTTGAGGGGGAAACCACTGTATAACAGCTGATGTTTGCAGCAATATTCTTGGAATGTATGTCTCTAATGATATCTTCTGAGACCTGTAATTTTTATTTAAATTTCAGATTATTATGTTCAAGTATGTACATGTACTTATGTTGCTGGATGAATTCATGAAAAGTACAGGTTTGTTCATTTTAAATTCTTATAAATACAAAATTATGATAGTTAGTCATGATTTACGTTTAATGCTTTTATGTTCTGTGGTATTTATTATTAATTGCTTATGTGTAAACTTTTTATCAAATTCAGTCTGCAAAATACATTGAAAAGTATTAATACAGTAAAAGATATTTTTATGCCCCCGAACCGACATGTCGGGGGGCATTAAGTTTTACTCACGTCCGTCCGTCCGTCCATACGTCGGTACGAATTTCCGTCAAGCTTTTCTCAGAAACCGTAAATGGGAATGACTTGAAACTTGGTGGGATGGTTCAGTATGACAAACTATATGTCCTAAGCGAATTTTAGACCTGTCGGACATCTACTTCCTGTTTGGGGCTGGATCGATAACAAAATCGACATGAAAATTTCTGTCAAGCTTTTCTCAGAAACTGTACATAGGAATGACTTGAAACTTGGTAGGATGGTTCAGTATGACAAACTATATGTCCTAAGCGAATTTTAGACCTGTCGGACATCTACTTCCTTTTTGGGGCTGGACCGATACCAAAATCGACATGAAAATTTCCGTAAAGCTTTACGCAGAAACCGTACATGGGAATGATTTGAAACTTGGTAGGATGGTTAAGTATGATTAACTATGCGTCCTAAGCGACTGACAGACCTTTCGGACTTCAACTTTTTATTTGAGGCCAGAGGGGGCATCTGTGTCCCATGGACACATTCTTTCTTTTTTCAAATGATAATATCTTTGACAAGGGGTTAATCAGGGGTATCTATCTCTTTATCACAAATCCTTCTAAATCCCTTGATGGATTTTTTCAACCACATCCCTATTAACATGATTATAACTGAATCCACCAGCAATTTAGGACACAAACTTTTAAGTGCCAAAACTTCTTGATAAAAATTCATAGCCTAAATTAATCACACAATTTTGTGGTAAACATTATTTATATTTTTATACGACCGCAAAATTTTGCGATCGTATAATGTTATGGCGATGTCGTTGTCGTCGTCGTTGTCGTCGTCGTTGTCGTCTGGGAACATTTGGTTTCCGTGCGATAACTTGAGTAAATGTTGACCAATTGTTTTAAAATTTTGATATGATGTTTGTAACCACTAAAGGAAGTTTGGTATTGTATTTGGGGTTTGTAGCCCCAACCGTTTTAGAAAAAAGGGCCAAAAGGGGCTAAAACGGGTGTATTGACAAAACTGTTGTAAAATGTTTGTTATTCATTCGATTTTGAAATTTTTTTTTAATGAATTCCTCATTAAATTCTGTCAACTAAATGTGTCAATGATTTTGATATTTATTGCACCGTTACATTGCTACAGGGGGTCAAAAAGGGGCCACACCCCAAAAATCAACTTTTTTATTTGTGGTCCGATTTTCAAAATCTTTTTTTCATTGGAATCCTTGTGAAAATCCCTGCCTGCGTTTTTCAATCAGATTTGCAATATCTCTTACCGTTTTTGAAAAATTAGGGGTCAAAGGGGCCAAAAACGCCATTTTTAAAAGTTTGTCAATGCGAATAGTTTATACCAAAAATCAAGTTGTAGTGGGCCTGCCAATTGTTATGAAGTATATATATGATGATTATATCCACTAAAGGAATCTTGGTTTTGTATTTGGGGTTTGTGGCCCCTACTGTTTTAGAAAAAAGGGCCAAAAAGGGCTAAAACGGGTGTATTGACAAAACTGTTGTAGAATGTTTATTATTCATTAGATTTTGAAAATTCTTTCTTTGTTGAATTCATCATTAAATTCTTTCAACAAAATGTGTCAATGATTTTGATATGTTTTTCACCATTACATTGTTACAGGGGGCTAAAGACAGGCCACGCCCATAAAATCAACTTATTTATTTGTGGTCCGATTTTCAAAACCTTTTTTTCATCGGATTCCATGTACACAATTTCCTATTATTTTTCATCGGATTAGCAATATCTTTTACCATTTTTGAGGAATTAGGGGTCAAAGGGCCAAAATTGTAAATTAATACATGTATAGAAATAAGGCGTTTTGTATAAGATGTTGATGTAAATATATTTGTCAAAAATGCATTTCTATAAGTCCACCACAGGATGCATGTGTCAAAAAGCTTTGTAAGTCCACCATGGGCTTCATGTGACCAAAGCAATGGACTATCCATATTGGGCCTCCAACGTACAGGGTTCAACTTGTTGCGGTCGTATCATGCTGCGCTCGGCGTAGCTTTTTATTTTATATGATTTATTCCCATTGTACATAAATTTTGTTTTTAAAAGTTAATTAATATTAATTCAACACGAGATTTCAATTAGATTCCACATGACCAGAGTACATCCTTAAATGAGCAAGCTCAGATTTTTTTTTGTGGTCAGTGCTATGGTGGACCAAGGATATCTGTTCTTTTATAATCAAAACTTAATTACTGTACATGGATACTGCTGTCAAGTTAATTTGCAAAAATAAATAGATATACATGTACATGTATGAACATAGTTTTAAATTGGCATCTATAAGCATACACATGTACCTCATCTTCAGATATATAAACAAGGTCAGCTTTTGATGTTGAGGTGGAAGTTTTCATTGTGCTTGATGTACTACTACTTCCTCTTCTCATTGTTTTAATATAATTAGTAAAATCCACATCTGGTAATCTGAAAATTGAATTAACACATATAAGGCAAGTTTGATAAAGATATAAGACCAATTATCCCTAAACATCAAAATAACCGGGACATGACATGTCTCAGATTTTGGTGATTTTCATTTTATAAGTTGATATTGACCACTGGATCACAGAAATAATGACTGTTTGAAATGATTGGCCACGGTTGCCATGGTAACCGTGGCGGCCATTTTTTACCATTTCTCATACCTCAAAATAGCCTATATTCAATTCCCAATTCGTGAAACAAAATCAATCCCAGTTCAATGGAACTTTTTATTTGCTTAATTCAATACCTCATTGAAAATATTCAAAACAGTTTGAAGACAATTTATAAACATGATAAAGGTGTAGTCAGAACGAGGCGATCGAATATGTCAAGAAATCGTGCTTTTTTTTGTAATTTTTGTGACCAAAAAATTAACATTTTTGCCACTTTACTGCCTGAATTTTCAGAAAGTGCACCAATCACATATACTCAATATGAACTATATAATTACATAGACTGATGATTGATATTAAAAACTTATAAAAATCTCAATGGGGTAACAAAATGTGTCTTTAAAAAACACTGTTAAAGTTGGTTACCATGGTAATTTGTGAAAAATGGCCATTTCTGCATTGTTCAATATTTTCATGAAACTTCTGTTTCTTAAGGTTCAATTGAACCATCTTTAAGTATTTTTTTAACAGACATCATATAAACTGATCATTCCAGAGTACAGTATCTCAAGGTCAAGGTCATCAAGAGTTTGAGATTTCCGATATGAAAATTTCGAAAAAAAAAAATTTCAAGTGACCTTGAGATCATCACAAGTGAACTTGAAAGTTTTCTAATGACAATATGTTTAAAAAAAGACCCTTTCAGGAACAATTGACGACAATAACTGTTATCTTGGTTCGAATTGAAAGTATGGTCATACCTATATCAAAATATCGAAAAGTTACCTTTTTTGTCTAATTACCAGGGTAACCAACTTTAACAGTGTTTTCTTAAGACATTTTTTGTTACCCCATTGAGATTTTTATATTTTAAAAAAATCAATTATTGATTTACATTATAACATTCATGATGAGTATTTGTGATCGGTGCATTTTCTGAAAATGAAGTCAGAAAAGTGGCAAAAATTGTCATATTTTTGTCAAATATTTATCTAGAATAATACACCATTTCTTGACATCTTCAGTAGCCTCGTTCCGGCTACATAAATAATTAAAGTATTAAAACTGTTTAAAGTATGGTCAATGGGGTATTGAATTATGCAAATAAAAAGTTATGTTGAATACCAACTGCTTTTCCATGTAAAATTGAGGTTTGAATATTGCCCTTTTCAGCAGATTTAAATCAACCCAAACTGGCCGCCACGGTTACCATGGCAACCACGGTCAATTATAACAAAAATTCATTATTATTGTGATCCAATGGTAATTTTCAGCTTATAAAATGAAAATCATCAAAATCTGAAACATGTCATGTCTCGCCCTATATTGAAATCCTTTGATCCTTACAGATAATTAGTGATAAAGCATAAACTGTTCATTAGGTCAAGTATTGATCAGGTATTAGAATACATGTCTTACAGTTTATAGAAATTATACCGTTTAAGGCTTATCCTGGTATATCATGTATATTCATGTATTACTTAAGGTTAGTGAGGACACCTGACCCCAAAAACAATGCCGAATATAAAATGTCCAATATTTTGATATATTAGTATTTTTTTTTCTAACATAAATAAGTTTATTGCACGATTGCTGTTAACAATAACTCTATCTACTACAGCATTTGTAGATAGAGCACCCTGAAGAGTTAGTGCCCAAATAAACAGGGTATTATAAGGGCAATATACCCATTATTACTTCATGTTAGTTCAATTACACTCAGTTTTACGCTATTCAAACAATTTCACACAAATAAAAGATGCAAATTAAACCCCGGAAAGTTTTCTGTATATGATTTTTGTCTCGCCTGCGACGAATAGTCGCGGAAGGCGAGACATAGGTATTACTTTCCGGCGACGGCGGCGGCGACGGCGGCGGCGTAAACTTTTTTGTAAGACTTTTGTGGACAATGAATTGCTGGAAAAGTATAATAGCTAGGCATCTGATATTTGGTATACAGACAGTTCAGGTTATGGTCTACGCAACTGTCACCATGCCGTGTGACCCTGACCCCATTTTCACGCTCCAGTGACTTTGTGAACTTAGGTCTTTTTTCAGGCCTTAAACTTTTTTGTTTGACTTTTGTGGACGATGAATTGCTGGAAAAGTATATTAGCTAGGCTTCTGATATTTGGTATACAGACAGTTCAGGTTATGGTCTACGCAACTGTCACCATGCCGTGTGACCCTGACCCCATTTTCACGCTCCAGTGACTTTGTGAACTTAGGTCTTTTTTCAGGCCTTAAACTTTTTTGTAAGACTTTTGTGGACGATGAATTGCTGGAAAAGTATATTAGCTAGGCATCTGATATTTTGTATACAGACAGTTCAGGTTATGGTCTACGCAACTGTCACCATGCCATGTGACCCTGACCCCATTTTCACGCTCCAGTGACTTTGTGAACTTAGGTCTTTTTTCAGGCCTTAAACTTTTTTGTAAGACTTTTGTGGACGATGAATTGCTGGAAAAGTATATTAGCTAGGCATCTGATATTTGGTATACAGACAGTTCAGGTTATGGTCTAAGCAACTGTCACCATGCCATGTGACCCTGACCCCATTTTCACGCTCCAGTGACTTTGTGAACTTAGGTCTTTTTCAGGCCTTAAACTTTTTTGTAAGACTTTTGTGGACGATGAATTGCTGGAAAAGTATATTAGCTAGGCATCTGATATTTGGTATACAGACAGTTCAGGTTATGGTCTACGCAACTGTCACCATGCCATGTGACCCTGACCCCATTTTCACGCTCCAGTGACTTTGTGAACTTAGGTCTTTTTTCAGGCCTTAAACTTTTTTGTAAGACTTTTGTGGACGATGAATTGCTGGAAAAGTATATTAGCTAGGCATCTGATATTTGGTATACAGACAGTTCAGGTTATGGTCTACGCAACTGTCACCATGTCGTATAACCCTGACCCCATTTTCACGCTCCAGTGACTCTCTAAACTTAGGTCTTTTTTCAGGCCGTAAACTTTTTTGTAAGACTTTTGTGGACGATGAATTGCTGGAAAAGTATATTAGCTAGGCATCTGATATTTGGTATACAGACAGTTCAGGTTATGGTCTACGCAACTGTCACCATGCCATGTGACCCTGACCCCATTTTCACGCTCCAGTGACTTTGTGAACTTAGGTCTTTTTTCAGGCCCTTAAACTTTTTTGTAAGACTTTTGTGGACGATGAATTGCTGGAAAAGTTTATTAGCTAGGCATCTGATATTAGGTATACAGACAGTTTAGGTTATGGTCTACGCAACTGTAACCATGCTGCGTGACCATGACCTCATTTTCACGCTCTAGTGACTCTGTGAACTTAGGTCTTTTTCAGGCTGAAAAACTTTTTTGTAAGACTTTTGTGGATGATGAATTGCTGGAAAGTTATAATAGCTAGGCATCTGATATTGGGTAAACAGACAGTTGCGGTTATGGACAATGCAACTGTCACCATGCCATGTGACCATGACCCCATTTTTACGCTCCAGTGACTCTGTGAACTTAGGTCTTTTTTTCAGACAGAAAACTTTTTGTAATTCTTGTGTGGACAATGGATTGCTTGAATAGTATAATAACTAGGCATCTGTTATTAGGCATACATTCACTTTTTGTATTTATATCAAGAAATGGAAGCTTAGGTAGTTGATTTCAGTGATGGTGCCGGCAGGCGAGACATACTTTTAGTGGCCACACTTGTTAAATTACCACCTAAAAGTACATTTGCACGTGTATTTTGTTTATAGTTTTCACGATTGGATTAGACTGTATAATTTGGATTACTGTGTATAATTTATAGGTGTCGGATATATTTCTAAATGAAAAGGTAAAGTATATTCAATTAATCTTTTCAATGATTTTGTGCAATGACGTGAATGACAAAACATATCAAAACATATATATTAGTATTAGGTATATACTTTATCTTGTGTAAAAATATTGGACCCCCTTTTCCGGGCTTGTTTTCCTAAAATTAAGGCTCAAAGTTTTCCCAAATTAGTATAGATTATATAGGAAAGGCCAAATTATTAGCATAAAATCTTGTCGTAGAAAACATCCATGACAATACAAACCTTAGTAATTTTTTGGTGATTTTTCAAGTGGATTATCTCCCTTGGTTTATTTGAAAATTTATTTCTGAAGGAATGATTTTTTATTTGAATTAAAATTAATATATTTATTAAATGAAACTATTTAACACAAGTTTCAAGGTATTTGTGTCATTTGCACTCGTTTTTTTTGCATTTTTAGCTGTTTTTGGTCACGTATCAGGTGTCCTTACTAACCTTAAAGCACAGATTATATACACTGTTTAATTTAACCATAAAGCCATGTCATCACAGGTATCAAGTGATCAGGCAGATAAGATCAAAGGGAAAATCTGGTGTTGATGTTGGTTTTTTTTGTGTTCAATCTTTAATGTTTAGTGTGTTTCCTGTTAGCTTTGATATTTAGATTTGTTTTGGTTGGTCCAAAGATCCTTCTTCATGGATGACACAATACATTGACTTGATCTCAAAAACTTTAAATGTAAACTTTGATATTGTCAAATAGCCAAGACAAACATCTAATGGCAACACTTGTTAACATACTTTATGTAAGGGTGGATGCAATCCTCTGCATCTTCCTCATCTCCATCATAAAACATCTCAACACATTCCGGCCAATCTTTACCCACTTGCTCAACCATTTTCATTTTCATTTTTTTTATTGCCTTTTTTTCTTCACAAACCTATTATCAAAAACATATATGTATCATGTAAATGTATACAAGCAGTTTTTGTCTTTCCTGTGATGAGGGCTGTTCCAAAAAATACTTTTTTGCACCCCCCTCCCTCAGGAAAGCAGATCTCTTTTATTTATACAGGTGGTGGGGGTAAATTTTAAAAAAAGCATGAAGGTACAGGTTAATGTCTTTTTTTTCTATAGGTGGTTAGGGTTAAAAAAGTGCTGTTCTGGGAGAGGACAAAGTATTTTCTGGAACAGCCCTGAGTGTCGAGAAATGCAAGACTTGGGTATGGTGATTTCTGGGACAGTGACATCCACAATTGTTAAGTTATCTTTTATGGTACAATATTGATACATGTATTTGGTATGCAGTTGCATTTGCATTAGTAAAGATCAGTTTTCAGAGGACTTCATTTGTATACTCCTGCAGTCAGGGTCAACTGATTATATAATGATTTGGCTAACCGTAAGGTTTTTCTTAAGTGTGTTTATCACGAAGCAGTTATGGTACACCATTGATATTTGATATGCAGTCAGTCAAGTTTTTCTGAATTCTCCTGTATTCTCAAGGTCTTCCGGGTTTGTGATTCTATACTGATTTAGCTAAATACAAATGACAACAAAGTTCCAGACAATAAATTTTGCTACGCTGGGGCAGGAGCCGGAGCAGGCTAACCTCAGGGAATGATAATGTTTTTATGCCCAGCCTACGAAAGAAGAGGGTCCATTTCTGCTAACATGCAAGTTCCATAATGGACCAAAGAAGTGTGGTAGGTGCATGTAGCAAGATATATGATTCAGATGCTGGCTGTGACCTTCTTTTTTGCATGAATGAGCATTTAAAACTTTGAAAATTAAAAGTCAATTCCTGCTTAGTTACAATATAATGCGTTATGAGGTGAGCTTCATTATTGATAGATTTCCTAACTGTTGATAATATAAAGGTTGGGCCCTGTGTTTGCTTGACACATTTTCTTATTTTTCTACCATCTGTTTATAACCATATAGCAGTTGTGGTACACTATTATATTATTTTATACTCATATTTCAGACTTCAGTATCAGTTACTTCCAATTATCTGAAAATCAAAATAGAAAAAAAAAAACATTTATGAAAATCTACATTTATACAATGATTTACCTTTTGTAGTTGCTGCAATGATAACTGGTTCTCTATGACCTGATTTAGTAATGGATTGAGGGTTTCCTCTTCCAAAGTCATTAGAGCTCTCCAGAGGCCTATTGATTCCAGTGTCTGTTTGCTGAATCCTTTCTGTAATATGGTAAAAAAAAATCAATTTATTAATGTATTTTTTATTATACCACCCCTAAACAAAGTTTGGGGGTATATAGGAAACACCCTGCCTGTCTGTCTATCATTCAATGAAATAATTGGACTTTAGTTTTTTCTTGGCAGAACAAAGTGCAAACATGACGAGGGAGTATTCTTTTGTGAGTATTTTGAAAGATAAAATATGTATAAACATTTTGTATACAACTGCCAAGCAGAGCAAGACATAGGTGTTACTTTACTGGGGGCAGCAGGGTAAACTTTTTCGTTAAGGTTTTTTAACACCTCAATATCTCAAGATCTATAGATCCTAGGTTGATGAAACTTGATATGCATATGCCCTAGTAATTGCTTAGCACAGTTGCATCCTAAGCTTTTCACCTTGACCTTTGTCTTCTGTCTTTGATAAATTTTATTCCCGGCCTATGAAAGTAGAGGAAGATTTAGTGTTATGGTAGTTGTTTGTCCGTCCGTCCATCCGCCCCAAATCCATAAATTCCCAAATCCTGCATAGTGACAGTTGCCACATCAATGATATTGGTATGGTAGGTGCACCAAGTGATGCTAATCACAATGCATGCTTCGGATGCTGGATGTGACCTCTATGTTCTGCATGGATGAGCACTTACAGAAGAATGGTGTAAGTCCATTCCCATTTACTGACAAGTGCCACACTTACCATATTGGTATTTTAGGTATACTTAGTGATGCTTAGCATAATTCATGCTTCAGATGCAAGAAATGGTGAATTGACTTATTTTGATTATGAATGAACGCTTAATGAAGATTGATTAAAGTCTATTCCCTGTTACTGGCAAATGCCACATCAACAATATTGGTATGGCACGTGGTCTATGATAACTCACTGGCAACGGTTAATGCGCGGACAACGGTTTTCCGATGCCCAGACAAGGGAAAAATAAAGGGTGTGTTCAAAAGCCATATTGTTTCTAACTGTTAAAGTTTTCAAGTCAAATCTTGAATAGTTATGTCATTCCGTGCGTGTATTTTTACTTTCGACCTACATTTATAAATATCTTATAATTGACAAAGAAGAGGCTGACCCTATCCAAACCACTGTATTTTTCCGTTGTCTCTGCGATGGGAAACCGTTGTCCGCGCCTTGACACCGTTCATGTGCGTTATCATAGACCAGCATGTATGGTAGGTGCACTTAGTGATACTAATCACATATGCATGCTTCAGATGCTGGCTGTGACATATATTTTCCGCATGGATGACCACTTACTTATTCTTTCGTTTTTTAATATTACAGAAGAATGGTTAAAGTCCATTCTCAATTACTGACAAATGCCACCTCAACTATATTGGTATGGCAGGTGTACCGAGTGTTGATTAGCACAATGGGTGCTTCAGATGCTGGCTTTCACTTATATTTTCTGCATAAATGACCACTAATACAGAAGAATGGTTAAAGTGTATTTCCACTCACTGTCCAATGCCACATCAACTATATTGATATTGTAGGTGCACCAAGTTATGTTTAGCAAATTACAAATATTTCAGATGCTGGCTGTGTTAATGAGCACTTAAAATTTTGAAAATTTTAAGTCAATTCCTGCTTAGTGACAATAATGTTTAACAAGATGATCTTTGATATTGATAGAATACCTAGCTGTTTGAAATATATAGAGACAGGGCACTGTGTCTGTTTGACATATTTTCTTGTTTTGTATTTATAAGCAATGTTTATAAGTGTATTATACATCTTTTGATCTCAGAAACTGAAAATCTTTATTACTTTATGAACATGATGATGCCAGCAGGCCAGACATACTTTAGTGTTAACTCTTGTTGCTTTATATTTGTAGCCTAATAGGTCATTTTAATTAAATAGTGTTTTGACTTCTTTAAAAATGTAATTGATAATTATCTAACAGTGCTCACCTTCATTTCCTTCTGATCTTTAAGGTCTGATTGTTCATACATTTTGAAAATCTTAACAATTTTTAAATACAGTTCTTCTCCAAACATTGCAAGGTTAAGTAATGGCTGGTAACTTCTGATATCCTGAAACATGCAAAAAGATGAATATGGTTGATGATAACATGATAGAATTGGATTGGAATAACCCATAAATTAAATAATTGAATATTTTTTGCTTTTTGGGTTTGGATTTCATGGATTGGTGACATCGGGCAGTGGGGAATCAGGGTTTAAGTTTTCGTACCAGTTTTTTTTAGCAACTACTAATTTCAATCTCTTGATATTTGGCAGCAGCAGATTGGGTACTAACATTTTTATACCAGTCAAATGTAGTTGGCATGAGGAAGTTTCATCTTTCTGGGATATCAATCAGAGAATTATTGGACTTAAACTTTTTAGCTCACCTCTCGAAACTGAGGAGGAGCTTATTTGATACCCCTAGGGTGGGTGTCGGCCTCTGAACCCACTTCAGAAGAAATGTTAAGATTCAAACACATTTACTGACAAGTGCCACATCACTGATATTGGTATGGTAGGTGCATATAGTGATGATCACAAAACATGCTTCAGATTCTGGTTGTGACCTATATTTTCCGCATGAATGACCATTTACAGAAATGGTTATAGTCCATTTCAGCTTACTGACAAGTGCCATATCAATCATATTGGTATTGTTAAAAAAAATGAGGTGCTCCTATTGATGCTAAGCACAATGTATGATTTGGAATCAGGATGTGACCTATATTTTTTGCATGGATTACCACTTACAGAAGAATAATTATGCTCCACGCAATGAAGTTGCAAAGGGTATATTGTTTTTGACTGGTCTGTCATTCTGTCTGTCCGTCCTTCTGTCCATCTGTCTGTGATCAAAGTTTGTGAACACAACTCCTCTTAAACTACTCAACAGAATTTAATGAAACTTGGTATGCAAGAAGTACACCATATGTTGTTCTGTATATTACATGTACAAAGACCAAGAATTTTTGGTCTGCATATTTTTTTTGGAGTTATGGACCTTTGGGCTTAGAAATGTGCAGAAAATCCTAATCTAGTTTGTGAATGCACCTCTCTTAAACTACTGAACAGAATTTAATGAAACTTGGTATGTAAGAAAAACAACATTATGTAGTTGTGCATACTACACGGAATATTGGATTTCAATTTTTGTCTCGCCTGCGACGAATAGTCGCGGAAGGCGAGACATAGGTATTACTTTCCGGCGACGGCGGCGGCGGCGACGGCGGCGGCGTAAACTTTTTTGTAAGACTTTTGTGGACGATGAATTGCTTGAAAAGTATAATAGCTAGGCATCTGATATTTGGTATACAGACAGTTCAGGTTATGGTCTACGCAACTGTCACCATGCCATGTGACCCTGACCCCATTTTCACGCTCCAGTGACTCTGTGAACTTAGATCTTTTTTCAGGCCGTAAACTTTTTTGTAAGACTTTTGTGGACGATGAATTGCTTGAAAAGTATAATAGCTAGGCATCTGATATTTGGTATACAGACAGTTCAGGTTATGGTCTATGCAACTGTCACCATGCCGTGTGACCCTGACCCCATTTTCACGCTCCAGTGACTCTGTGAACTTAGATCTTTTTTCAGGCCGTAAACTTTTTTGTAAGACTTTTGTGGACGATGAATTGCTTGAAAAGTATAATAGCTAGGCATCTGATATTTAGTATACAGACAGTTCATGTTATGGTCTACGCAACTGTCACCATGCTGTGTGACCCTGACCTCATTTTCACGCTCCAGTGACTCTGTGAACTTTGGTCTTTTTTCAGGCTGTAAACTTTTGTAAGACTTTTGTTGACGATGAATTGCTTGAAAAGTATAATAGCTAGGCATCTGATATTTAGTATACAGACAGTTCAGGTTATGGTCTATGCAACTGTCACCATGCCGTGTGACCCTGACCCCATTTTCACGCTCCAGTGACTGTGAACTTAGGTCTTTTTCAGGCCGAAAAACTTTTTTGTAAGTCTTTTATGGACAATGAATTGCTGGAAAGTTATAATAGCTAGGCATCTGATATTGGGTAAACAGACAGTTGCGGTTATGGACAACGCAACTGTCACCATGCCATGTGACCATGACCCCATTTTTACGCTCCAGTGACTCTGTGAACTTAGGTCTTTTTTTCAGACAGAAAACTTTTTGTAATACTTGTGTGGACAATGGATTGCTTGAATAGTATAATAACTAGGCATCTGTTATTAGGTATACTGACACTTTTTTATGTTTATATCAAGAAATGAAAGCTTAGGTAGTTGATTTTAGCGATGGTGCGGGCAGGCGAGACATACTTTTAGTGGCCACACTTGTTTATGAGAGTTATGACCCTTTGGACTTGGAAATTTGCAGAAAATCCTTATTTGTAAAACTTTTAAACTGCTGAACAGAATTTAACAAAACTTGATATGCAAGAGGTATAACATATGTAACTGTGTATGTTATTGCAAATTTTTAATTGGCAAAAGATGGATATAATGTGCAAATAAAAAATACACAAATATTCACCACAAAACATTACAAAACCTCAGAAACAAATAAAAAACATTAAAATGTAATTATAATAATTGAATGTTTGTTTTTTTTAAGCTACTGTTGACCGGTCGCACACTAGCGTGCTTCATTCAATATGTGCAACAGTCAACGGTTTTACACGCCAATGAAACATCAAAATACAAACGTTCAATTCATAAACGATTTAACTCCATTCCTGCTTACTGACAAGTACCACATCACCTTAAGGTGTTTGTTATGTGCTTAGCAAGATGCATGCTGCAGATGCTGGATGTGACCTTTTTTTGCAGTGATGAGCACATAAAATATTGAAAAGTCAATTCCTCTTTTGTTACAATAATGCGTAACAATGTGAGCTTGAAATTAATAGATTACTTTAAGTTTTAAAAACAGTATTTATTAAGGGACCTCGTAGGCTCAACTCTTCCTAAATTTTAGATGAATGAAGTACATGAAGGAGTGATGTACATGTAGAATTTTCATTGCTCTGGGGTACTGCTTGGATATCAAACAGGGGAGATAATAGACTTTTGAGAGCTCACAGTATTAATTGTTAACAGCTTAACAGTGTATTTTTGTTGTCGCATATTTTGTGGTATTGCATGCATAAAAGTGCATATTTCTATTGTCATGCCTTCGTAGGCAATGGAATTTCAACATCCTTTCATTGTGACATCATAATTGTTTGTAAACAGGATGGTTGACAACCAAGAAACCTTTTCAAATCAAGCAGCTTGTTTATAAAGAAAAGACAAATCAGTTCTAGATTAGTGTGTTATATATAACATGCTCCACGCAATGAAGTTGCAAAGGGTATATTGTTTTTGACTGGTCTGTCATTCTGTCTGTCCGTCCTTCTGTCCATCTGTCTGTGATCAAAGTTTGTGAACACAACTCCTCTTAAACTACTCAACAGAATTTAATGAAACTTGGTATGCAAGAAGTACACCATATGTTGTTCTGTATATTACATGTACAAAGACCAAGAATTTTTGGTCTGCATATTTTTTTTGGAGTTATGGACCTTTGGGCTTAGAAATGTGCAGAAAATCCTAATCTAGTTTGTGAATGCACCTCTCTTAAACTACTGAACAGAATTTAATGAAACTTGGTATGTAAGAAAAACAACATTATGTAGTTGTGCATACTACACGGAATATTGGATTTCAATTTTTGTCTCGCCTGCGACGAATAGTCGCGGAAGGCGAGACATAGGTATTACTTTCCGGCGACGGCGGCGGCGGCGACGGCGGCGGCGTAAACTTTTTTGTAAGACTTTTGTGGACGATGAATTGCTTGAAAAGTATAATAGCTAGGCATCTGATATTTGGTATACAGACAGTTCAGGTTATGGTCTACGCAACTGTCACCATGCCATGTGACCCTGACCCCATTTTCACGCTCCAGTGACTCTGTGAACTTAGATCTTTTTTCAGGCCGTAAACTTTTTTGTAAGACTTTTGTGGACGATGAATTGCTTGAAAAGTATAATAGCTAGGCATCTGATATTTGGTATACAGACAGTTCAGGTTATGGTCTATGCAACTGTCACCATGCCGTGTGACCCTGACCCCATTTTCACGCTCCAGTGACTCTGTGAACTTAGATCTTTTTTCAGGCCGTAAACTTTTTTGTAAGACTTTTGTGGACGATGAATTGCTTGAAAAGTATAATAGCTAGGCATCTGATATTTAGTATACAGACAGTTCATGTTATGGTCTACGCAACTGTCACCATGCTGTGTGACCCTGACCTCATTTTCACGCTCCAGTGACTCTGTGAACTTTGGTCTTTTTTCAGGCTGTAAACTTTTGTAAGACTTTTGTTGACGATGAATTGCTTGAAAAGTATAATAGCTAGGCATCTGATATTTAGTATACAGACAGTTCAGGTTATGGTCTATGCAACTGTCACCATGCCGTGTGACCCTGACCCCATTTTCACGCTCCAGTGACTGTGAACTTAGGTCTTTTTCAGGCCGAAAAACTTTTTTGTAAGTCTTTTATGGACAATGAATTGCTGGAAAGTTATAATAGCTAGGCATCTGATATTGGGTAAACAGACAGTTGCGGTTATGGACAACGCAACTGTCACCATGCCATGTGACCATGACCCCATTTTTACGCTCCAGTGACTCTGTGAACTTAGGTCTTTTTTTCAGACAGAAAACTTTTTGTAATACTTGTGTGGACAATGGATTGCTTGAATAGTATAATAACTAGGCATCTGTTATTAGGTATACTGACACTTTTTTATGTTTATATCAAGAAATGAAAGCTTAGGTAGTTGATTTTAGCGATGGTGCGGGCAGGCGAGACATACTTTTAGTGGCCACACTTGTTTATGAGAGTTATGACCCTTTGGACTTGGAAATTTGCAGAAAATCCTTATTTGTAAAACTTTTAAACTGCTGAACAGAATTTAACAAAACTTGATATGCAAGAGGTATAACATATGTAACTGTGTATGTTATTGCAAATTTTTAATTGGCAAAAGATGGATATAATGTGCAAATAAAAAATACACAAATATTCACCACAAAACATTACAAAACCTCAGAAACAAATAAAAAACATTAAAATGTAATTATAATAATTGAATGTTTGTTTTTTTTAAGCTACTGTTGACCGGTCGCACACTAGCGTGCTTCATTCAATATGTGCAACAGTCAACGGTTTTACACGCCAATGAAACATCAAAATACAAACGTTCAATTCATAAACGATTTAACTCCATTCCTGCTTACTGACAAGTACCACATCACCTTAAGGTGTTTGTTATGTGCTTAGCAAGATGCATGCTGCAGATGCTGGATGTGACCTTTTTTTGCAGTGATGAGCACATAAAATATTGAAAAGTCAATTCCTCTTTTGTTACAATAATGCGTAACAATGTGAGCTTGAAATTAATAGATTACTTTAAGTTTTAAAAACAGTATTTATTAAGGGACCTCGTAGGCTCAACTCTTCCTAAATTTTAGATGAATGAAGTACATGAAGGAGTGATGTACATGTAGAATTTTCATTGCTCTGGGGTACTGCTTGGATATCAAACAGGGGAGATAATAGACTTTTGAGAGCTCACAGTATTAATTGTTAACAGCTTAACAGTGTATTTTTGTTGTCGCATATTTTGTGGTATTGCATGCATAAAAGTGCATATTTCTATTGTCATGCCTTCGTAGGCAATGGAATTTCAACATCCTTTCATTGTGACATCATAATTGTTTGTAAACAGGATGGTTGACAACCAAGAAACCTTTTCAAATCAAGCAGCTTGTTTATAAAGAAAAGACAAATCAGTTCTAGATTAGTGTGTTATATATAACATGCTCCACGCAATGAAGTTGCAAAGGGTATATTGTTTTTGACTGGTCTGTCATTCTGTCTGTCCGTCCTTCTGTCCATCTGTCTGTGATCAAAGTTTGTGAACACAACTCCTCTTAAACTACTCAACAGAATTTAATGAAACTTGGTATGCAAGAAGTACACCATATGTTGTTCTGTATATTACATGTACAAAGACCAAGAATTTTTGGTCTGCATATTTTTTTTGGAGTTATGGACCTTTGGGCTTAGAAATGTGCAGAAAATCCTAATCTAGTTTGTGAATGCACCTCTCTTAAACTACTGAACAGAATTTAATGAAACTTGGTATGTAAGAAAAACAACATTATGTAGTTGTGCATACTACACGGAATATTGGATTTCAATTTTTGTCTCGCCTGCGACGAATAGTCGCGGAAGGCGAGACATAGGTATTACTTTCCGGCGACGGCGGCGGCGGCGACGGCGGCGGCGTAAACTTTTTTGTAAGACTTTTGTGGACGATGAATTGCTTGAAAAGTATAATAGCTAGGCATCTGATATTTGGTATACAGACAGTTCAGGTTATGGTCTACGCAACTGTCACCATGCCATGTGACCCTGACCCCATTTTCACGCTCCAGTGACTCTGTGAACTTAGATCTTTTTTCAGGCCGTAAACTTTTTTGTAAGACTTTTGTGGACGATGAATTGCTTGAAAAGTATAATAGCTAGGCATCTGATATTTGGTATACAGACAGTTCAGGTTATGGTCTATGCAACTGTCACCATGCCGTGTGACCCTGACCCCATTTTCACGCTCCAGTGACTCTGTGAACTTAGATCTTTTTTCAGGCCGTAAACTTTTTTGTAAGACTTTTGTGGACGATGAATTGCTTGAAAAGTATAATAGCTAGGCATCTGATATTTAGTATACAGACAGTTCATGTTATGGTCTACGCAACTGTCACCATGCTGTGTGACCCTGACCTCATTTTCACGCTCCAGTGACTCTGTGAACTTTGGTCTTTTTTCAGGCTGTAAACTTTTGTAAGACTTTTGTTGACGATGAATTGCTTGAAAAGTATAATAGCTAGGCATCTGATATTTAGTATACAGACAGTTCAGGTTATGGTCTATGCAACTGTCACCATGCCGTGTGACCCTGACCCCATTTTCACGCTCCAGTGACTGTGAACTTAGGTCTTTTTCAGGCCGAAAAACTTTTTTGTAAGTCTTTTATGGACAATGAATTGCTGGAAAGTTATAATAGCTAGGCATCTGATATTGGGTAAACAGACAGTTGCGGTTATGGACAACGCAACTGTCACCATGCCATGTGACCATGACCCCATTTTTACGCTCCAGTGACTCTGTGAACTTAGGTCTTTTTTTCAGACAGAAAACTTTTTGTAATACTTGTGTGGACAATGGATTGCTTGAATAGTATAATAACTAGGCATCTGTTATTAGGTATACTGACACTTTTTTATGTTTATATCAAGAAATGAAAGCTTAGGTAGTTGATTTTAGCGATGGTGCGGGCAGGCGAGACATACTTTTAGTGGCCACACTTGTTTATGAGAGTTATGACCCTTTGGACTTGGAAATTTGCAGAAAATCCTTATTTGTAAAACTTTTAAACTGCTGAACAGAATTTAACAAAACTTGATATGCAAGAGGTATAACATATGTAACTGTGTATGTTATTGCAAATTTTTAATTGGCAAAAGATGGATATAATGTGCAAATAAAAAATACACAAATATTCACCACAAAACATTACAAAACCTCAGAAACAAATAAAAAACATTAAAATGTAATTATAATAATTGAATGTTTGTTTTTTTTAAGCTACTGTTGACCGGTCGCACACTAGCGTGCTTCATTCAATATGTGCAACAGTCAACGGTTTTACACGCCAATGAAACATCAAAATACAAACGTTCAATTCATAAACGATTTAACTCCATTCCTGCTTACTGACAAGTACCACATCACCTTAAGGTGTTTGTTATGTGCTTAGCAAGATGCATGCTGCAGATGCTGGATGTGACCTTTTTTTGCAGTGATGAGCACATAAAATATTGAAAAGTCAATTCCTCTTTTGTTACAATAATGCGTAACAATGTGAGCTTGAAATTAATAGATTACTTTAAGTTTTAAAAACAGTATTTATTAAGGGACCTCGTAGGCTCAACTCTTCCTAAATTTTAGATGAATGAAGTACATGAAGGAGTGATGTACATGTAGAATTTTCATTGCTCTGGGGTACTGCTTGGATATCAAACAGGGGAGATAATAGACTTTTGAGAGCTCACAGTATTAATTGTTAACAGCTTAACAGTGTATTTTTGTTGTCGCATATTTTGTGGTATTGCATGCATAAAAGTGCATATTTCTATTGTCATGCCTTCGTAGGCAATGGAATTTCAACATCCTTTCATTGTGACATCATAATTGTTTGTAAACAGGATGGTTGACAACCAAGAAACCTTTTCAAATCAAGCAGCTTGTTTATAAAGAAAAGACAAATCAGTTCTAGATTAGTGTGTTATATATATAACATATCTAAAAAGTAAGACAAAAAGGCTCTACAAGACACATCTTTTACAAAAATGCTAAATTTATATTGATTATACATTGAATGTAGTATTTTTTAGTATTATTAGTGTGTAAAAGCGTGGACCTAAGTAAATTTTTAATGAAGCGCGTAGAGCTTCGTGTTGAAAATGTGTGCAAAGGTCAACCAATAAAACTAAAAAATACTGCATTCAATGTATATAATTACATTCCGATAAAATATATGAAATGTTTGCACAGAAAATTGCACGAAATGCAAGCAGAGCGGGACATAGGTGTTACTTTACCGGCGGCGGCGGCGGCACTTTTTGGAAAAGTTTTATGAGAACATCCATATCTCAAGAACTATATGTCCTAGGTTGATGAAACTTGGTATGCATATGCCCCAGAAGTAGCTCAGCACAGTTGCATCCCCATCTTTTGACCTTGACCTTGATTTTCGGGTTGAGTGACTTTGACAATTTTCAATACATATAATAGCAATGGAAAAGTTTTGTGAGCACCTCCATATCTCAAGAACTATAGGTCCTAGGTTGATGAAACTTGGTATGCATATGCCCCAGTAGTAGCTTGCACAGTTGCATCCCCATCTTTTGATTTTGACCTTGATTTTCCAGTTTATTGACTTTGACAATTTTCAATACATATAATAGCAATGGAAAAGTTTTGCGAGCATCTCCATATCTCAAGAACTATAAGTCCTAGGTTAATGAAACTTGGTATGCTGCATATGCTCCAGTAGTAGCTTAGCACAGTTGCATACCCATCTTTTGACCCTGACCTTGATTTTCGGTTGAGTGACTTTGACAATTTTCAATACATATAATAGCAATGGAAAAATTTTGTGAGCACCTCCATATCTAAAGAACTATAAGTCCTAGTTTGATGAAACTTGGTATGCATATGCCTAGTTGTAGCTTAGCACAGTTACATCCTCATCTTTTGACCTTGACCTTGATTTTCTGGTTGAGTGACTTTGATTACTTTAATTGCATATATTTGCAATGTTTAAGTGTAAGCAAAATTTATTGTCTGGAACTTTGTTGTCATTTGTATTTCTATAAACATTTTTTGATCTCAGAAACTGAAAATCCATGTAAATTCAAAATATAGTGGAAGTAAGAAAGAATAATTAGTTCTGATGGTGCCGGCAGGCGAGACATACTTAAGTGTTAACTCTTGTCTTTTCTAAAATTACTCAACCCAAGTCATTGTTAAGGTAGCATGTGCTAGTGAGTTTTATTGAGAAATAATACTGCATTATGAATCAATCAAAATTGTCGTTATAAATTAGAATGTGATTATAATGTGATAAAACAGTTATGGGAGCTGCCTTCATCAGGCTGCATGCAAAATCAGGTTTTATGGAACATTTAAATCCGATATTAACTCTCGCACAAGGCCTCATATGATATCAATTAAGTGTTCCATAAAACATGATATTGCATGCTTTGAGCAGCCATAACTATATAAAACTCAACACATGAGCTGAAATACATGTATCTCTTATAAGTACCTTGTTGTTTGGCAGCAATTTGGAAATTTTCCCTCTCCATTCTTTTATAACAAGCTGATTGGTTACTCTTGTATCTACACTTGTAAGCAGGGAAAGTTGTCTTCTAAAAAGCTGAACCTAAAACATTTATAGAAGATTAATTTCATGAAGTAAAATTTGTTAAGTCTAATGAATAACCAAAATATGATCACAGGTCTTTGAACTTATCTGATTTAACAAGTGTTCAGAACTTTTGTTTTTTTATTCACAACGTCACAATTGTAAGCTTGATGTCATTGAGAAATGACGCAAGGCAAGAGTGAAAATATTTTAATTATTTCACATTGTGAACATGGCGAATTTACCAAATTTGTTTTTTTTTTCTGAAAGAAAATCTGTATTTCATATGCATCTATGTAATAACTTGTGTTATTTAAAGAGAAATTTTCTTTTTTTTTTCAGGACAAACCTATACCTGTTACAGACAATAACAATAAGAAATATTTCAGAACAAGTAAAGAAACAGGAAATGTAAGCATAAGGTCCAAAATCACCAGTACTAATTATGGCCTGACCACATATGTGGATTGGATATATGGTTTTACCCTTGTAAATGATACGTCTGTCTGTATGTAATAATGTCTGTATGATGTCTGTATAACTTTGGTTAAGTCTTTTGTTTAGGTCAATAACTCAGAAACTAGATGTTTAGGTTTAATGAAGTTTATTATCTGTTAATCAACAAAGGACGGGGCCTGGGTGGCCGAGTGGTCTAAGGCGTTGGTTTAAATACCACACTATTGATCACTAGCCGATCACCTCTCAGCCGGTGTTCAAGTTCCCTTTGTATATAACAATAAAGGGACTTCCTCGACTGTATGTGATTAGGTTTGTCAGTTACCTGCCCAAGGTCGATGGTTTCCTCCAGCATTAAAACTGACCACCCTACATGGCCCAGGTGGGTCGATAAAGGGCGTCACACACACACACACATAATCAACAAAGTCAGTTTTCCACATAAATGACCATTGGTTAATGTCTGAAAACTTTCAGTACAGATTATTCAATTAAGATTTGCATGTTTGTATTTTGATATTTTATTGGTGTGTGAAACCATTGTGACTGTAGTACATTTTAATGAAGTGCCTAGTTGAAAATGTGCGACCCCAGTCAACTGTTTTACATGCCTATGAAACATCAAAATACAAAAAATTCTTACAATTACATTTATAGTGTTCATTATTTCTTTATAGATAAAGAAATTTCATTCAAAATTTCCTTTAAGATGTGTGTTTATTTATACATTGAATGCAATATTTTCTTTAGTTTCATTGGTGTGTAAAAGCGTGGACCTAAGCACATTTTAAAAGAAGCCCTGTAGTGCTTCATGTTGAAAATGTGTGCAAAGGTCCACGCTTTTACACACCAATAAAACTCTAAAATATTGCATTGATTGTATATAATTACATTCTGATAAAAGATTTTAAGTTTTTGCACAGAAAATTGCACAAATATCTGTTTTAAATTTACTTGTCGCAGGTTGTTAAGGTGGCACCTTCTAGTGAATTTCATGGAGAAATAAAACTGCATTATTAACCAATCGAAATTGTCCTTACAAGTACAAATGACAACAAAGTTCCAGACAATAAATTTTGCTACGCCTGATGCGCGTTTCGTCTATTCAAGACTCATCAGAGGCAATGCAAATACAAATTAGAATGTTATTATGTATTTTTATTCCTTTTGTGCATTTATATGCATTTGTAAGGTCATGCCCTGAATTGAGTCATGTGATGCCAGTGACATTTCATCGAGATATGAAAGATGAATAAATCATATAATTAACCAAAAGAAAAATTGCATTTTTATTATATGCAGGGTAAATATAGAATCTTAGACTTTTAAATCTTGAGATCAAGTTTATCACTGGTTTGTGGTTTACCTGAAGTCCTATATTCTTTTATCCGTAATCACAGAACGACAAAATGCTTTTTAAAGTGTTTATTTTAAATGATGTTGATTGGAACTATTTTTATGTGGACTGATCACTTGAGTGTTTCGTCACCGTACTGACCTGATAATTAAGTGTTCTTGATACAGGGTTACCAGCGGCATACATCAAAAGGAAAATGATTCCGATAATGTCATTATTCATACATATAACCCAATGTGCAACTTTTCTTTGGACTACATGCAGTGATACCTTGAATTTTTTTTTAAGAAAGTTTGGTTATTTTCATGCATTTAAACAAAAAATTAATTACCATATCAAAATTGGTCATCGCTTTAACATGGTGACTAATGTCATTATGCATCTTTGAAACTAGGAGACATTCTTCATCTGTCAGTTCCACAAAAATTTTTGTTGGAATGTTTTTCTTTTTGATCTTTTCATAGGCACATCTGAGAAAATATGTATATATATATTCATTTTATGTTATAAAAATATATGCTCAATTTTGACGTTATAAGAGCAATTACTCCAAAAAGGAAAGATCATACAATGTTGACCCTATAACAAATTTTATAGATCTTGATGTGCATAACAATATGCAATTTATTTTATGATATTTATTAATAGGTGCAAAATTAGTCCACACAAAAATCACAAAAAAGGCAATAAATCCTACATGGGTTCTTGGATCTTTTTTTTTCAAAATTTCAGAGCTGTTAGATCTTGACATGCTTGAGGTGCTGAACACTTTTGTTCTCAATCAAAATTTAAAAATCTTTTACAATTTTTGAGTTAATTGCAAAAAACTGTGATTTGCCCCTCTGTTCTATTTTTAGCCACAGCGGCAATGTTTTACAACCAATAAAAAATCCCCACATCATTTTTATACACCGAATGCTAATAAACAACTATACCAAGTTTCGTTCCAATTGGACGTAAATAAAGTATTAGAGGAGTTCAGGTTTTCAATGTAATGGGGAAAGGCTTTCAAAATGCTCAATTTTGACGTTTTAAGGGCAATAACTCCTAAAATGAAAGGTCCTACATTGTTGACCCTTTACATATTTTGTTGATTTTGATGTGCTTAACAATATGCAATTTAAATTTCTCGAATATCTTGTATAGTTTTCAAGATATTGAGCTAAACAGGTGCAAAATTTACAAAAAAAAAATCCACAAAAGGGCAACTACTCCTATATAGGTGTTAATTTTAAAAGTTTTGATTGACTGAAATATTAATTACAACAAAGTTCCAGACAATAAATTTTTATACCCCTAAAATGCCAAACACTATTTATACATTGAATGCAATATTTTTGAGTTTTATTGGTGTGTAAAAGCGTGGACCTAAGCACATTTTTAATGAAGCGCGGTAGCGCTTCATGTTGAAAATGTGCGCAAAGGTCCACGCTTTTACACACCAATAAAACTCAAAAATATTGCATTCAATGTATATAATTACATTCCGATAAAAAATATGAAATGTTTGCACAGAAAATTGCACGAAATGCATGGTTTATCTTTTTTTAAATTACTCCACGCAAATCGTTGTTAAGGTAGCACGTGCTAGTGAGTTTTATCGAGAAATAAAACTACATTTATTAACCAATCGAAATTGTCGATATAAATTAGACTGTAATTATATGAATATGAAGAGCATAGAACAATTATACCCAAAAATGCTGAAAAGTAGAAACCAAATTATGTCTTAGACCAACCTATGTCTGGGGTAGGAAGAAATCTATACTTACGATAAATTTTGCATTCAAGATTTTTTGTGAAAAGAGCTACTGGTATTTGCTTTACAGACAGTTGAGGTTTGGTCTTAGCAACTGTCACCATTATGTGGGACATTGACCCAATTTTTATGGCCTGACCACTTATGTGGATCGGACATATAGTTTTACCCTTGTCTGTCCGTCCGTACGTTCGTCTGTAACACTTTGGTTAAGTTCTTGGTAAAGGTCCATTACGTGGATACTAGATGTTAGGGGTCAATGATATTTCATAAATTTGGCATAGGTTGTTGTTTTGTCTTCCTTTAACAGATTTGACACACTGAAAGGACTATTGGCAACGCGACGGGTGTGCTATTGCAAGCAGGAACAACTTACTCTTCCGGAGCACCTGAGTTCACTCTTGTTTCGACTGGAGTTCGCATTGTTGATTGATATTCAGTTGTTTTGTGTTTCCATGTTTAACATGTTGTCTGTTTTTGTCCCGTTCTTGTTGGTGTTTACTGGTTTCGTCTCTGCCCTTTCGGACTTTTGATATTCGGATACCCCATTAGTACCTCTGCTTCTTTCAACACCAGATGGGTTTTGGGTAGGGCTACACCACCCACTAGGAACTAAGTCACTGTTACCTACATTTTATGCATGAATGAATTTGGTGAAGGTCCATATCTCAGATAAAACATGTTGATGGTAAATGATATTTCACCACTAGATGTGTCTTGGGTAACATGACACCACCCAATAAAAAATAGGTCACTGTGATCTATATTTTATGCATGAACAACTTCGGTTAAGTTCTTGGTTAAGGTCCATTACATGGATACTAGATGTTGGGGGTCAATAATATTTCACCACTAGATGTGTCTTGGGTAAGGTGACACTATCCACTAGAAAAAGGTCACTGTGACCTATATTTTACGAATGAATGACTTTGGTTAAGTTCTTGGTTAAGGTCCATATCTTGAATACTACATGTAAGGGGTCAATAATATTTCACTACTTGATGAGTCTTTGGTAACATGGTACCACCCACCAGAAATAAAGTCACATCGACCTATATTTTACACATGAACACTTTTGATCAATTTCTTGGTAAAGGTCCATATCCCAGGTAATACACATTGAGGGTCAATGATATTTCAAGAACGGGAGGGCCATCCTGTGGCTCATAGACACATTTTCTAGTTCAATTAGTGATTTTGCCAACAGGTGAGAATTAATGAATGACAGACATAACTTTTAGTGTTAATTCTTGTTAAGTTTAATGAAACCATGCATGTTACAGTTCAAACATTTATTGAAATGTGCAGGTCATATGAAATTTAACATTTACAGACTCACATGTTATCTGAACCCAATCAATATCATTTTAGGGACTGACTATTTAACTTGAAAGGGGGGCTTGGTTTGAATTGATCAGAAAAAAAATTTCAACAATAATTTTCAAAATATTTTTTAATAAAAAACAAGGCCCTTCTTCAAGTTAAACTGTTGATCCCTTACAAGATCCAAAGAACTGTGGATTGACTTTGTTCAAAGTCCATATTTGATCAATGTAAGATTTAAAATAGAATTCTTATATTTACAGATACCAGAAAGCAATGAGGAGATTTAACAAAGATTGGTTTGCCATCAAAGAGCAAGAAAAGATAATGCTGCATTGCTAGTGTACTGTTTGTGGTTATAACTTTTAAATCACTTTGCATTTACAAGTGCATGTACATTTGTAATTGACTTCTGATTTTCAACATCTTTAACTGAAATTATAATATTCAACATCTTGTTAAATGATGCATGTATTTGGAAGAATATTTTGAAACACAAATGTCTTTAGTAATTTTTGTACCTCACTACAATGAATGGAGGGATCTAGTAATGGTCGTCATCCATCAGTCAACCCATCACACAAAAGTGTGCGCTCATTTGATTACAATGAAATTTTGTAGGATTATTTTTCATGATATGTAGTTGATCATATCCCACCACTATTTTGATTCAATAGATTTTATAGGAGTTATTGTCCTTTATCGACTTTGTTTTTTTTGAAGTCATAGATACACTTTTTGAGTGCAGATTTTATGAATTTTGGGAATTGTTTGTCATGATTGATATAAAGGTAATCATATCTTAATGCCATTTTAATTCTACAAATTTTAGTAAATTTTAAACTTAAATGCAGTGGCAGGGGATATTGGTTACTTGTAGCAGTCTTGTTCAGACCTTAAATACTAAGTAATGTTTGAAAATACATACCTTAAATGGTTCCCACCAAGACATACAAATTTATAGTCATTTATTTTTTCTGGATTAAATTCTGTTTTGCTGATATTTTGCAAATATATCGCCAAAGGCTGCGGTACAGTCTCCCAATTGCGTTTGTGTTCCAACTCTTTTGTAATCTATTAATAAAAAAAACTCATTTTTTATTATTTTGTAAACTGTTTCAAGATTTGTCATCTTTTTATGCCCCCACAATGACATGTTGGTGGGGGTTATTAAGTTTTATACTCATGTGGCTATTCCAACTAAATATTTTTTTTTAAATTCAATATTTATTGCAACTGAAAACGATTGGTATCTGCTTCAGGAAGAAGAAAATATAGTTTATATTCTAAAAAGTTAAAAAATATACAGAATATGAAATTTTTCACTACCTGTGATTTTCTTTTTACTCTGATCAGTTATTTTATTCCATAGCTCCTAATGGATTCGGACTGGATTACAAATTTTTTAAGGTCTATAGTTATGGCCCTTGGGTTGTTGTCAGCAATCAAATATCAGTAGAAATCATTAAGAATTTGTAAAAATAACAAAACATGCAAAATTTAAAATAGAGGTGTATCAGCGTGCATTCATTAAACAATTGAAATTTGGCATTTTAAAAGATGAAGTATTTTTCAAAAAGGGGAATATAACTTCTCATTTCATCTAGTTAAAGATGACCATTAATTTGAGCAATGAAAAATTCACAGATTAAAAGATTGCTTGATAAAATCATTTGTTTGATTAACTAACTCATGTATATCTGTCTGTCCCTACATGGGTAGGTCTGTACAAATTCTCAGAAACCATGCATGGTAATGATTTGAAATTTGGCAGGATAGTTCAAAATGACAAACAACGCCCTAAGTAAATTTGAGGTCTGTGGCACACCTCCTTCCTGTTTGTGTCGAGCGGGGGGCATCCTATCCCACGGACGTATTCTTTCTTTATCGGTAATCATTACATGTTTTCCTTTGATTTTTGCCGCTGATAAACCCTTTATCATGAACAGGTGTTTATCACCAAAATTATTGGGTCAGTAAGTGACTTAGTAGGTGTTTTATCAGTGGGCACACAAAAAAGGTCTTTATAAAAAAACATGAAAAACACCTATTTAACAAAAAAAAACCAACATTTTGTTGCTTGGGGATTACCGATAAAGAGAATATAGGACTTTTTAATCTTGAGATGTAGTTTAACACTGGTTTATTGGTTCACCCTTCAGGTTCACCATAAACCAGTGATAAACTCGATCTCGAGACTCAAAAGTCCTATATTCTATATTTATGGATTTTTTTAAAATAAAATTGGCTTCTTATAGTTCACTAAGTTATTACAGGAACGTTATGTAGCTCGGGGGTCTTTAGGAGGCTTGCCTCTCATATTTGGAATTTGATCATCAAAATTCTAGTAATTTTATGTTATTAGAATTTAACATTACCTTGAACTAAGTATTTTTGAGGGAATGGATTGGAATGGGGAGAGACATCATTATAAATTTGTTTGAATTTATTTTTATCCTTTATTATACAATTGCTTGAAGTAGGAGGGGTGATTAGTAATAGTTGTGAGCTTTTTTATACATTGAATGCAATATTTTTTGAGTTTTATTGGTGTGTAAAAGTGTGGACCTAAGCACATTTTTAATGAAACGCGGTATCGCTTCATGTTGAAAATGTGAGCAACGGTCCACACCTTTTTTTATCAGTGCGCACATAAAAATTTTGTATTTTGGAGCGTGTTTGTGTATTTTTTCTATTTGTGCATTAAAATACATTTGTAAAGTCATGTCCTGATTAGGGTCATGTGTTGCAATAGACTATTTTCATACTTCTGGTTATTTTAGTCCTTCTCAACACTTTTTAAAGAGTTATCTTTTCCTGAGTAGGACAAACAAAAAATATTGCATCAATAAGGTCAGAATAAACTTGATTTTGTAATATTTTCTTACAAATATTTCATTGTAATCTTGATGGATTTGACCTAAAAAATAAGGATTCATCAATAAGATGTTGATTTGGAACTATTTTTAGCTTAAAATAAGTGTAAAAGGGCATTTGGTCATTCTACCTGAACTTTTTATACGACCGCAAAATTTTTGCGATCGTATAATGTTATGGCGATGTTGTTGTCGTCGTCGTCGTCGGCGTCGTCGTCGTCTGTGGACACTTTGGTTTCCGTGTGATAACTTGAGTAAATATTGATCGAATGTTATGAAATTTTGATATGATGTTTGTTACCACTTAAGGAAGGTTGGTATTGTATTTGGGGGTTGTGGCCCCTATCATTTTAGAAAAAAGGGCCAAAAAGGGCTAAATAGGGTGTATTAACAAAACTGTTGTAAATTGTTTATTATTCATTCGATTTTGATATTTCTTTTTTTATTGAATTCATCATTAAATTCTGTCAACAAAATGTGTCAATGGTTTTGATATATATAGCACTGTTACATTGATACTGGGGGTCAAAAAGGGGCCACACCCAAAAAATTGACTTTTTTATTTGTGGTCCGATTTTCAAAATCTTTTTTTTCATTGGAATCCTTGTAAAAATCCCTGGTTGCATTTTCCAATCAGATTTGCAATATCTCTTACCGTTTTCGAGAAATTAGGGGTCAAAGGGGCCAAAAACACCAATTTTAAAAGTTTGTCAAGGCAAATAGTTTTATACTTAAAATTAAGTTGTAGTGGGCAAGCCAATTGTTATGAAGTTTATATGTGATGATTATATCCACTACAGGAATCTTTGTTTAGTATTTGGGGTTTGTGGCCCCTACTGTTTTAGAAAAAAGGGCCAAAAAGGGCTAAAACGGGTGTATTGACAAAACTGTTGTAGAATGTTTATTATTCAATAGATTTTGAAAATTCTTTCTTTGTTGAATTCATCATTAAATTCTGTCAACAAAATGTGTTAATAATTTTGATATGTATTTCACCATTACATTGTTACAGGGGGCTAAAGACAGGCCACGCCCATAAAATCAACTTTTTTATTTGTGGTCCGATTTTCAAAATCTTTTTTTCATCGGATTCCATGTACACAATTTCCTATTATTTTTTATCGGAATAGCAATATCTTTTACCATTTTGAGGAATTAGGGGTCAAAGGGCCAAAATTGTAAATTAATACATGTATAGAAATAAGGCTTTTTGTATAAGATGTCAATGTAAATATATTTGTCAAAAATGCATTTCAAAGTCCATCACAGGATGCATGTGTCAAAAAGCTTTGTAAGTCCACCATGGGCTTCATGTGACCAAAGCAATGGACTATCCATATTGGGCCTCCAACATACAGGGTTCAACTTGTTGCGGTCGTATCATGCTGCGCTCGGCGTAGCTTTTTATTGCTCTATGACATATTTGCATTCAGAAAGACAGTAACGAATCCTCTTTAGACATAGTATTTGCTAAAACCAATAATTTCAATAATTTTAATCTAGATTTCCTAAAATAATGTGTTAAAATTTTACTATTTTTCCTTTGCTCAATTATACAAAAAATGGTAAACCAGTCCATGTCGGGTCAGGTTCAGTCAAAAAAATACTAAGTATGTTAAGTGATGTACACAATGCCTTAAGTATAGAATTATTATGTAAACAAAATATAGAAGTTGAACATATTGATAATGCTGTAAATGTTGCGGAAGTTACTAAAAAAGTTAAATGGAAAGGAGAATGCAAAGATGTATTTGTAAATAAATAAATTTAAGAGTATTTTTAGTGTCTTTTGCGTTGTTCAGAAATTTAGACCATTTTCCAATGAACCTAAAAGACATGCAACAAATTCGATTGGTTTATACAGCTTTTAATATACGCCCACTAAAAATATAACTGGTTGATAATTGATGGGAAACTCCGCCCAAATGAATCTTCTGTCAAACCAGTTAAACCGGTTTCTGAATCTTAAAAGTACATCGAATACACAACTTTATCATTTGGCAAAATTCCCTCTTAACCAAAGATATAATAATAATTAAAAAATATTACATGTATTAGTTGCATTTACGTTGAAAGAAAAATATTCTCATCAACTTTAAAGAAAAACCAGAAGAGCGGTGAGCTCTACGGTATTTGTTTCCGCGAGAAATTTGCTAATGCTGATTTAGATTTTTTATGGTCCGGAAAGGGTTATTATTTTTACAGGTCCGGAGTGAATGTTAAAATAATTTATAAGAAAAGAAATAGTGCTTAAAAAAATAATAAATTGCGTTTTTTACAAGAAAATAATATTCTTAAAATAATAAATACACATTAGCTGCTCGTTTCGTCTTGGTTATATGCACGTACGAAACTAACGTGTCGAAGCTTAATCGCCCCATACCATTTCGCCCCAAAATAAGCAAATGGAAATATTGGAAATTAAATGATAGCGATATCCCTGAATGTCGACTTTAAATGCATTATCTGATGTAAATATAAATACTTTGTTAGAGAAATTGTCTGTTTTAGATATTGATACTGTTAACAAAGATGTAATTAATAATCTTGTGGAGGATTGTGGTAATATTATGAGAAATGCTGCTGTTAATTGTGAATTATTGTTTGATCATGTTGTAATCTCAAGTCATAAAAATTGTAAAACTAACAAGGGGTTGCACTAAGTCGTGCTAAGCATACCCCCACTCGGCCATTCAGAAAACAGGAAGTAGATGACTGATTGACCTGGAAAGGGGAGGCACGGTACAACTCATCATGCTTAAGCTGTATACCATATTTGAAATCAATCCCTTCTCTTGAAGCTGAGAAATCTGTTACGAAAAATTGTCTATTTTTGACCCATAAAAAGTCTAAGTCAGCTCGGAAAACAGGAAGTAGATGATGGACTGACCTGGAAAAGAGAGGCACGGTATAACTAATCATGCTGAAGCTGTGTACCAAATTTGAAACCAATCCATCCAGTAGAAGCCGAGAAATCTGTTACGAAAAATTTCACTTTTCAAATTTTTTACCCTTAAAAGTCTAAGTCGGCTGGAAAAACAGGAAGTAGATGATGGACTGACCTGGAAAGGGGAGGCACGGTATAACTCATCATGCTGAAGCTGTGTACTAAATTTGAAACCAATCCATCCAGTAGAAGCCGAGAAATCTGTTACGAAAAATTTCACATTTCAATTTTTTTTTCCCCTAAAAAAGTCTAAGTCGGCTTGGAAAACAGGAAGTAGATGATGGACTGACCTGGAAAGGGTAGGCATATTATAACTCATCATGCTGAAGCTGTGTACTAAATTTGAAACCAATCCATCCAGTAGAAGCAGAGAAATTGAACCGGACGGACAGACGGACAGACGGACGGACAAGGTGATTGCAATATAGCCCCCTCTCTTACGAGTGGGGGTATAACAAACCATGGTACAACAAGGAATGTTAAGAAAAAGAAATATAGAAAAGCAAAAAATCTTAATAGGAGAATTCACACGGCAGAGAGTAAAATTAATCTTGTTCAATGTAGTAAAGATTATAAAAAAGTTGTAAATAATCAATTTAGATTATACCAGAAGAATTTCATTAAGAAACTTAGACTCAAGTTAGAGGTCTCCGTCATTCTGACTCAAAGTCATATTGGTCACTTTTGAACAAGTCATGTAGTAATGATACTAAAAGAAATATATATGACAAGGTTGCCTTAGATTGTTTTTTAGAACATTTTAAAAAGCTAAATACTGTAAATGTTGATGTACAAGATGATATATTTGAAAATATAGACCCAGATGTTGTCACAAATCTGAATACTGAACTAAATAAATGTATTACTGAGAAAGATGTTATTGATGCTGTTAAAATGTTTAAGAATAACAAAGCTTGTAGTTCTGATTTGTTGTTGAATGAATTTCTTAAACATGCATGTAGTAAACTTTTACCTATATTTGTAAAATTATTTAATGTAATTTTTGACACGGGTATTATTCCTGATAGTTGGTCTGAAGGTATTATTGTTCCAATTTACAAAAACAAGGGTGATCTCTGTAGTCCAGACAACTACAGGGGTATAACTATATTAAGTTGTTTTGGTAAACTTTTTACCACAATATTAAATAATAAA